>JAUTBW010028890.1:0-18306 GCA_032361425.1 Peltospira smaragdina
TTTTTTTTTTTTTTTTTTTTTTTTTTTTTTTTTTTTTTTTTTTTTTTTTTTTTTTTTTTTTATTATTTTTTTTTTTTCCACACATTAATTTACATTGAAAGATTTTATTAAAGGCAAACAAAACAAAGTATCATCAGATTTTGCTTCATTTTGTACTTGTTTTATGCAAAACACAAACACATGAACTGTGTTTATATCAAACAGATATGGAAAAAAAACGGAAAATATAAAAGACTGAGGCAGAAATTTAAAAAATAAAACAGAAAATCAGTGTCTCTATGAATGTGTTGTCATGAAATGGAAGTACTAATTACTCACATGCATGATGCATTGCAGATTTGCACCGCACTATATTAATGTATGAGCTAGAAACATAGATTTCATATTTATGGGCACAGTAATTTAACAAGATTTTGTGCAATTTCAATTCCAGATCCTGTGAGATGGAGTGTAAAAATATCAGTAATTTTTTATGAATCATGTTAGGCATTTCAAATTATATATCGATATTCAGTAATAACAATAAAGTGGTTTATTTATTTGTGGGGTAGTCTTATAGTTTAAGTAAATGATGTGTGATTAGTTATTCAGAAAATGATCCCTGTTTGTAAGCCATTAAAAAAATAATAAAAAATAATTAAAAAAAACAAAAAAACAACAACACTTTTTGTGATAAAAGTCTGGTAAGTGACTTGTTAAATGAAACATTACAGTTTTAAATGCATAGCACCACATATTTAATGGCCAAACAAAGTCTTACTTGAAAGCATATCCATTTTATTATATACATAGCAATGAAATATATAATTCTACAGAAATCATATTTTTTTTATTTCACTGAAATTAAAAGTGATAACCACTGAGAAATATAATAAATATAAATTACAGTGTTTACAAGTGTTCATATAATTTCAGTGGGCTTCAATAAATAATTAGTATATTTTTATTTCTAATATTTGTTATGCACTTCGTTTACTTTTGCATAAGGAGCTAGTCATCACTGGGTCGTCAGTGCTGTCAAGTTTGCAAAGGGTTATTCTGTTTTTATTATTCTATTACTAATTTTTTAATTTATTTATTTTTTATGAAAGATGTATGTAATAAATAGACCATTTCATGTTATTTTATCGAATATGATTTTTATGCCAACTCATGATGTGCAAAACTTGTATTTTCACTTATTGCTTCGCAATTCATGAAAATATCATTTTCGCACATCACTCGTTGACATAAAAATCGTATTCGATAAAAAACATGAAATAGCCTTTATGTATTAAGTAAAAATACGGTTATGTATAATTTTTAGTAGTACTATAGTTCACACTGAGGAACAGATCTGACAATCATTGCTCAGCTACATTCTGCTCCCTGCATATTAAAGATCCTCTGCTGGAACTTGGAAAGAGTACCACTTCACCAGCTGTGGATCACTCTTGGGATGAAAACAGCTTAATGGGTCCATCAGATGGGACCAGTCTGATGACCCACATACCATGAGATAAATCCCATTCTCGGGATATTTTTTTGTCCATCATAACAAGTTGTATTTTCAATACAGAGTAACAGAAAATATGCTGATGCACATTAAATCAAAAGTAAATTATTTCTACCATCCCAAGGAAGGGTTCAAATAACAAATGACATTGCCCCAGTCTGTTCAGATATGCACTAATTGTTCTGTTGTCGCTACTCGATGATGAGCAATGGACCATATAATGTCATAAGCTAGCCTGATTGGGTTTTCAACTGATGAGGCAGGACAAATTTGTCCAATCAGCTTTTGTTGCAGTGTCAACGCTTGTGCCTTGTGAAGTACCGACAGGTCTTGATTTCATGCTCTCAAAACTCATGAGAAATTCTAGGAATCAGCTGATCTCTCTATCAGCACACTGTGTATTACTGTTAGCTGTTCAGGGTTAAATCTGGAGAAAATACAGTCTGTGACTAACCATGTCCACTATAATTTTTGATATAAGTCAATGGATTTCTTTTGCTAGCAGTCTTTAGTCAAAGTATTATGTTGTGGTCATTTCATCATCAGATATAGTTTTACTAATTAAAACAAATTTGGTGGTATACTGGTGTACTAATAGCGATCAACCCAAGATCAATTGTATATCAGGTTGGCACTTGTATCACAGGGGTATGATTTGACAGCAATGTTAAGATAACAATGTCTAAATGTACACTGGTTGGCTGGCCTATACAATATGAAATATGAAGAATTAAAAAATTATCTCTGTAAAAAGATGACGTCAAAGCAATGTTTTAGAAGAAAAAATTAAGTGGCTATATTTAAATTTTGAAGTAATTTTTGCATCATGCCTTAAAATTTGAAACCAGTTCCCTCTGGGGTTGTGCACAGAGTGACCACACATCAGGTACATGCTTAGACTTTTGGTCACAAAAATAAATACCAACAACAACACAGTTGCCATTTATCACTTCTGGAACAATTCCAAAACAAGACATGAGCAATGTATTTTCTTGTACCTCAAACACCAGCTGAGATAGTGTAATTTGTGAAAAGTCGGACTGACTTAGTGTGACCATCTATTTACCACTTTGTCTGTGACGGCTGGTCACTCTTGATAGCCGGTGATGGAGTGCAGGTTGTAACATATCTAACAAGCTTCCACTCTGTTATCACCGTCCAACATTCATTACCAGTAGATTCACTATACCCATCAGTAGCAGAAAAAAGCTCATCCATTATCAGAGTGTGTCTCATCCATTTCGACATCATGTGTAACATAGACACACCTGGTAATTAACATTCTTGAGTACAATGCAGCTCAGTGGTGAAAGTGCTCTCAGTAGATTAATTTTCTGATCAGTTTTAACCCATCTTAAAACTGCTCCATCACTTAAGTGTAGAGGTATGGCTGAGTAACTGCTGAGATACCAGAGATGATGTCCATTAGGCTGAGTTCCATACTCTTTTTCAGGAATGGAGTGTTACAAAGATATTCCACTACTTGAACTACACCATTATAATCATGTTCTATTGTAATTTAAGTCTGTTATAATAAAAGTTCATACTTTTTAATTTACTGAGTTTGTTTTTGTTTGTCTCTATTGGAGGAGGAGAGGAAGCATGTGCCTCTTCATTTTATAGACTGGTATGTTTGTGCCCCACATTTTCATTTACCAAATTTCTATTCTTCATTTGAATTGTATGTATAAAAGTATATTTTTAGTGGATGGGCAATAAATAAATATTTTGTATATAATGATTCATTACTGACAGTACATATACATGTGTTAATGTGTGACCCCATTTTCTACATTACTGTTGATATTTACTAGATTTAAAGGACTTGTAATAACTCTTAGTAATAGAAAGTAATAGAGTCATCACTCCAATGGAATCATCATTCCAATGTAACTGTGTATATTGTCTTATTTGTTCAGAAGTGCATATAAAATATTCCTTGCTACTAACAGAAAATGTAGCACAATTTTAAAATGAAACATTTGTTTGACATTAATTAGTATATCAAAATTATCAGTGTGTTCTAATGGTGTAATTTAATAAAACAAAACAACGTGAAACTCCTATCAGCAAATTACAGCCAGCCAGCCCTGTAGCTTGTACTAAAAATAAACCAGTATAAATAACATAACAGCCTGCATTTATACTTGACCTACCTAAAATAACCCCCAAGACACACTCTAAGAAAAAAATCATGCTTTAAGAAAAGATCATAACTAAGGAACAATTATTCTGCACTTCAAGGACTGACAAAGCTCCATATTTTAATATACCATGACACATAATTGACAATTATTATGGAAGCCTAATCTCTAAGTAAATCTTATCCTTGGTATCAAGTCTCTAAGTAAAGCCTAGCCTTTGTATCAAGTCTTCTCGGCTGCAAAATATCCCTGATGACACAGAGCGCCTTTGTGACAATTTGATTGCAAGAAATCATGGACGCCAGTGTATTAATTCTGCCAATCAATGCCGAGACGCGAACGCATGGCCAGGGATTTGGTCAAGTGGTCTTGCTGGAGTCATGTCCATCACAGACACGGATTTAATCTCAGGGAGTAATCCCAGTCGGACGTTATGCTAAAAGATGACCGCTGAGTAGCTGAACAGACTGGATGGACAATGGTGCAACTCTCAATGCATACTTCAAGTACATGAAATTTGTAACCCCTCAAGAATTGTGTTGTATGGAACTCAAGTGTGTGTTTTTATATGGAAATGAACAAATTATTGTTAGCATTAAGTCCTATTGCAATGCTGACTCTTTATAAAAATGGAAGCAGGACAGAGTTCAGTGGTAGGATGTAGTAGAATCCCAGATCAATCCACCCAGTCAATGTATTTTCTTTTCAGATCACTTATTTTAAAACAGACGTCCTACTAACATGATGTCCTATTCTTATAATAATGACAGATATATCATAATTAGAAATATTTCAGTTTAATGTTTTTTTAAACAACTAAATAGCTATTGACCATAATCAGGTGGGTTCTTGTACAATTGGACCACCTGTTTAACCAATTTCACATGGTCACCCAGATTACTGTTTGTCTGAAGGGCACCTCAGTAGCCTAGTTGTGAAAGTTCTTGCCTGACATAGTTCATCTAATATCAGTCTCTATGAATGAGTCATCAGATATTTTTCTAATACAAAACATTACCAATGCCAATATAACTTTTAATTAAAATGCATTGAGTGTGTCTTTATATAAAAAGTATAAAAACTAAATAACATCCACTGAAGATTCAAGCATGTCTGTCTTGGACATATTCTCAGATAATCTCATGTGAATGTGTCCAAGACAAATACACATGTATGGAGTCTACACCCTCATTAAGTCTGTGTTTCTCAAGTGAGCTATGTAATTTGTTTACTTGATTAGTCCTGTCAGTTACCAGTGCCACGTTACTGTCAATACTCTGCATGCTGATCGGTAATCTACCATTACTTCTCAAGTTCTAATGATCAATTTTCCACCATGAGTATGGTGTTGAAAACCAAAATCAATAAGCATCAATAAATATCAATATCTATTTAATGGGAGATGTATTTCAAGGTTAGAAGATCCAGAGCATGCTGTATACTGTTATATAAAACTTGAAATTTAAAATGTAGTAAAATCCAGATAACATTATGTTCGAAAATGAAAAAAAGAAAAGAATGATAATATTTTATAATTGACAGGAAGGTGGTATTAAATCATTCAAATATTATAAATTTCATCAGATTTATTTATTTAATATGCCACTTCATATAACATTATAGAAATGGTATGTCATTTGTTTATGAAAAGAAATATGTTCAATACATATCTATAATAATTTTCTTTATTATAATGAATTACTGGTATATATAGTTATTATTGTTATTGCAGTAAAACAAAAACAAATTTCCCCAAAATATAATGTTAATAATAAATGCTTATAATTACAATACCTTTATAATTAATAATAATAAGAACAACAACAACAAGAACAAGAAGAAGAAGAACAACAACAACAACAACAACAAAAACAACAATAACAACAACAACAAATATTATGTTGACAACTGGGCAGGATTTTGTTATTTGGTTCTTTTATTATCTTTCTTCTTTATTTAATTAAATACTGACTCTTTGGGTTCTGGTGGCTTGTACTTAATCCTATTAAAAAAATCTAATAAAACTTTTTAAATGAATGCATTTTGGTAACAGTTGTGACTAACAAGCAAACCATAATGAAAAACAATTCCCCCTATAACCTCCTACAAGCTAACTAATGGCTTTCGATCAACCTGTTTGGAACAACTTTCTTAATAAAAGGATATTATCATCGTTTCATCTGACCATCTGACCTCAGGAAATAAATCCATCTGCCAAACTGCAAAAGGTCAGCCATTACTGGACTTGTCAAATATCTGTGAGTCAAAGTGGTGTCAGTGTTGTCAGTGGAGCAAGTCTGAATGCAAGATTGCTCCTCATTCACTGATAGCAGGGCTATCTGGGAAGGGAACATGCAGCAATAGATAGCTATCTGTTGAGATAACCTCCAACAATAAAATGAATGAATGAATGAATGGATGAATAAATGAATGAATGAATGGATGAATGAATGGTTTAACACCCCTGTACAACTCAATATGCAAACAGAATGTAACTGTTGACAAAATTTGCAATAATTCATTTCTACGGAAATAATCTAAAATACCAAGATGAATGAGTGAATGATGGGTGCCTCAATAACCTAATGGCAACTGCACCTGCCTGACACGCAACTCACTGAACATTGATTCCTGTCAGTCAGCCACTGGGTATTTTCTAATTAAAATATTTTATAATGCTGATATAATCTTCATTAAAAATGTGTTGAGTGCATTGTTAAATAAAAATACATTTAAAAAAAGAGAATGAATTAACAAATGATTTAGTGAACACCCTAATATTTTTTTTAAACTGGCCCATGGGTGTCAAACAAAACTGGTTCTAAGTGTCAAACAAAAGTTATGTGATATTCTGTATTAAACTGCATTTTGTTGTGAACTTTTATATCAATAGATTGTTATTTATAATTGAAAAAACTTGCATTAGTTAATTGCAATCTGTAAAGAAATCTTGTATTAATACACGGCAGTCTGTAAAGAAAACTTGTATTAGTAGATTGCTATCTGATAAGAAAATTTCTCTCTGTTGAGAAAAATGTATATCAACAGATTGCTATATTACTGAGAAAACTTGCATCAACAGTTCTATGTTGATGATAATAGATTGTTTTATGTTGAAGACAGTTGCAGTTAGTACTAGTAGTAATGGCTTTCTATTAATTGAGAAACTTTGCAGTGATAGATTTTATTTGTTAAGAAACTTACCCCAAAAGACTCATCTGTTAAGAAAACTTGTATCAACAGACTGCTATCTGTTAAGAAAACTTGTATCAATAGTTATCTGTGAACAAAACAAGTATCAACTGATCTAATCTGTTAAGAAAACATGTATAAATAGATAGCTATCTGCCAAGATAACTTGCAGCCAGATTGGTATCTGTTGAGAAATCTTTTAATGGAAAATCGGCACTGAAAGAGTTGAATGAATGAGGTTTTAGCAAGTAGAGTGCTTGTTTACTGAATAAAAACATCAACTCTTGAGAAGCTTACAGTACATCCAGTTGTTATATTATAATAGAGATGATACACCACCATTCATGAAACTGTAACAAAAATAGTGAGCAAAACCTCTGACCATGCTAATACTGGATAACAATAATACTGCCCACTTGTTCAGTGACACTGTATGTGTGCATATGCATATGTGTGCTGTAATATATTACACCACCAAAAATTTAATTACCTATTTAATGATACTTTCAACATATTTTTATCAACAGTTATATCAGTGTCAAAAAACACCCAAAAACCCACAACAACAAACAACCAACCACATTTATTATGTAGCAAACCATTTGGATGTCTGATAACAAGATCAACACCAAGCTATTCTTTTAAATACCACTTCCAAATCTGTGAACACAAACTAGAATTTAAACAGTATCAGGACGACCGACTTTACGTAATTTTCCGAAAACTCCGGAATTTTAAACCCATACCCGGAATTCAAGAATTACTTTCAAATATCCTGAATTTTTCCAACATTTGCTAAAAATAAAATTAAAATTAAACATTATTTATTTATTTTTTATTATTTTATTTTTTTATTTATTTATTTTTTTTTGTTGATTACACCAATTTCTTAAAATTTATTTTAATAATTCCGAGTATTGCCTACTAAGACCTATAGTGGTGTTTTTTGGGGTTTTTTTACCCCACACCTATGGATGAAAGATTCATCACCAAGCCACACCAAAGGAAATAAGCTTGTTGTCCCATGTTTCTGTAAGACAATGAAAACGAAAATAACACTCGCGCTGTCTGTACATGGACTCGGATTCAGACAGTATTGTGATACAACAACGCACCTGAAACTGGAAGCATGTAAAGTCACATGTTAGCAACTTGGGGTTACATCAGAAGAATTGTATCAGCTTGGGTGTATTTAGTAAATTAAATGGCTCAAAAAGATTAGTGGATGCAGATTGTCAACGCTAATATTCAATCGAAATAAAATAAAGTACATCCACTACCTATTTGTTTAGTAATACGTCAGAATAATCAAAATAGGATGTTGGATTTTCCAATATACTGATGTTTAAATACATTTCACTCATTTTGTTAGGCAATTAATTTTATTGACAAAACAGACATTATTTCTGTTAGGGTATTCAATTTTAATACAAACAATTCCAATATCATAAGTGTTTACGTTTTATTTTGTGTTTATGTGGGGTGGTGGTGAGAGAGATAGAGATAGATAAGTGAATATTTAACGTTGCATTCAACACATTTATATACGGTTACATGACGTCAGCTATATGGTTAAGGACCATTTTGATAGTCACTGACATTCCACTGATTATCGTAGTCAACATTTTCGCATGCTGTATTTATATTTTATATATAAACAATTATTTTGTTTAAATAATAATTATTTAAAATAAAAAACTAATAATATATTTAAAAAATTAATTATTATTAAAAAAAATTAATATATATTTTTTAAAATAAAAATAAATACTAGTGTACTAGATTTTGGAAAAAAAAATCAGAAAAATAACTGAAAATATTAGAAATATCCGGAAAAATTATTCCATTAAGTTGGTCACCCTGACTATGTTTCATCTTGGTTACATGAATAGTTTTCTTGTGTGTTTTTTTTTACATGTTATTACATAAATATATAAACTATGATAATAGCATACATATAATAAAACGTAGACAGATGTGTCTTTGATTTCATGTAGTTTAGTGTATTATACCGATAGTGGTACTGCAGAGTATTTTTTGCTTTTATAATTGTATTATTATTTCAGAAATATGTCTGTGTTTGGAAGTATCCAAAGACATGACCACTGGTTTAATGTGAGTATTGCACAGCATGTAATATAATGTTGCTTTTTGTAATATATATTTACACAAAACAGTGTTAAAATTAGAAGATCACCTGTTTCTATTTTTTACTTCGAGAGGAGATATTGTCTAATTGATGGTGGATAGGTGAATGAACACTGAGACACATAGCGTCGAAGTGATCATCTGCCTATGCACTTTCAGTTAGACGATATCCCCTCAAGAAGAAAAAATATGGAAACTGGTGATTTTCATTGTAAAATACCATTTATCATTGAGGATTAAGAAGTAAACTAAACTTTAAAAAGTAAAAAATAACTGTAAATGCAGTTTTGCATTCAAACATTTTAAAGATAAAGACGTAATGACATAAACACGTAACGTAATGACATAAACACGTAATGTAATGACATAAACACGTAACGTAATGACATAAACACATAACGTAATGACATCAGCAAGCAAAACTGGTACATTGACTTTCAGACGAGGTATATCATAGAATGAACCACTTGTGATTAACCAATCAAAATGCTCAGTTGTGTACAGGTATTTTACAATGTGCATTTTTGACAGATACATGAGCTTGTGTAGCTCATAATTATGACAGGCAAGAGATGCATGGCTAACAGTTGACATTAATTTCAAATTTTGTGTCAGCATGTATAAACATATACATTAATTTGTAATGTATTTTTTAAATTATAATACTACCCTGAAGTTGAAAATGTGAACCTCCCAGTATTAACCTGTTCGTAGCCTGGCGGTGTAAATACAGTCAGTCAGACTGATTTCCGTCACTGAGTCAGTTGTTGTTGTTTTCTATATTTCAAGAAATACCATTTATTTAAACAGTTGCTATATTTTTCCAGTCTGATATATTAAATTACATATGCATATTGAAATTCCATTAGTGTAATTAAGAATATTTTATTTACTTAGTTCTGTGCATATACTGCAAGTTGTCCTGAGTTTGGACTTCTGTTTGTGAGTTGTTTCCTTAGTTTAGACAAACCCTACTTTTTGCAGTAGATTACATGCAAATTTTATTTATTTTTAATATTAATTATGGTGCCTGTAATGTAGAATTATTATTTATTTGATACACACTTTTGTTTCACACCCAACAACCAATATTTATTTTTGTGTTTGGGGGACACTGTCTTACCTATTTGGGTGGGGTTTTTTGTTTGCTTTAGGAAAAGGTATTCTTTTTATAATAATAATTTTTAAATTATTATTTTAAAATCTGCATTTTTATTTAAACAATAAAAAAATAAAAAAAAATAATAATAAATTAAAAAAACTTCTGTTTACCGACATTTTGTAAATATCGACCCATAATTTATTTTCTTCAGATGTTTCATTATAAATTGCATTAAAAGTGCTGTTGCATTTTCTAAAGCAAAAAACCGAGGCACCATTTTGAAAGGTTTTAGTTATTCTGATTAGAGTGTGTTTACTTTGTTATTAATTAAAGTAAAATTATACAAAATTAAGCCTTAATACCATAACACTACCAATATGTATCTTAGCTTTTTCATTTGTAGTTAGGTATTTTGCTCTTTACTGTAAATACAAATCTTACATTTTCTATTATGGTAATCCAGAAACCTTTTTCCTTTGTTTAAAACTTGAGGATTACATTATTTTTAAATGTATGTATGTGTTCAGATATATCCACTGTTTATTTGCTTATAAAGTGTTTGGTTATCTTGTTTATTGGAATATATCCAAAATTAAAGGTTTTACAAACATTAATTGAAAAGCCATTATAGAAATATATTGTCAGGTATTCCAAAAATAAAAGATAATACTTGTTTATTTCATGTAATTATAGTTTTTCTTAGCAGTTCATGTATAACTAATAAAACCCCATGTAGAATGGACCTAACATTAAAATGATATCCTATATTTAAAATTTAAAAAAACAATTGTATATCATTATATTGTTAACCCTTGATGCATGGATGAGATATTGTATAAACTGTGAAATATAACTGCTATTCTGCTATTCTTATTATTATAAAAATACAACTATTTTAGACAAAATAAAAATGATAAACAAGTTAATACATGTTAATATTAGTTTATGAATTCCTGTTGTTTGTCTGAGTTTGATGTGCACTTTGGCACCTGTTTGTTGTTTTATGCACTGTATTTTCCTCCCCACACGCATGCAGCCTCTCCAAAAGAGCAAAAATGAAATGGCTCGTGCCGTGGACGAGACGAGGAGAAGACTTCAGGCTGTGAGTTGTCTACATTCAGCACTTCACACACAGCAGTAGACTAGCAGATAATGCTTTAATCACTTCCTGTGTAATCCAATTAATTCATTATAACTGTTGTGTTCTGTAAATGTAATATATTTAAATTAAAATATTCTTCTCATGAATCATAACTTTAAGGCTGATTTTATCACTGTTAAAATCAAATTTACATGACTACAGTAAACTTGTAATTGTTATCAATATGTATAATATTTTGTATATTCTTAGAAAATTGTGAGTTTGCAGATTGAAAATTCAAATCAAAAGTCTTCTGTGCATTTATATGCATTAGTATTTGAAAATGTTACAAATATATAACCTTTTCTTTGCATTTATATACTTTATGGACACTTGCAGTTACATGTAATTTGAATTTTATTATTTTTTTCATTTTGCATCAATTAATTTGTTGTTTATAACTTTTGTTACAAGCACTGTTTACACTGCCTGTTATATCTGCTCATCATTTATATATGTGTTTATGCATATTCATGAATTTTGTATACTGTTATGCAATTAACTGCACTTACATGCATGCTTGATATTTAACTGCACCACATCTGCCTGTGTATCTTGTTTTTATAAAAACTGTTTTGTGTTAAGGTAATGTTGATTTGTGTTTATTACTGATGATACTTGTTTTTAACAACCAATCAATTCATTGAAATAAAATAAAATAAAATAAAGATTTATATTAATAGAATTCACATCTGTTGTGTCTGCCATCACTTTTTCTCTTCTTTTTATAAATGTCACACATTGGCTATTAAGATACTTGCATTACTGTGTGCACTGTTCACAAACACGTTGTTGTTACAGATGGGCTGGCATTCTGACTCTGACCGGGAACAGCCAAGTGAAGACCCACCGTCACCTCCCAGCAAAATAGAAGTTACTGTATGTTGCTATTTATAAGACTAGGATTAAATTATAAAACTTCCCTGCTTAGTATTAAGGCAAAGATAAAGCAAAATATTTCAAATATATGTTTAGGAATCCTTTTTCACTTACATTCAAATGGTTAATAAAATCTGTATTACAAAGCTATATTATTTTATATCTTCTTTTTTCTTTTCTTTTTTCTTTGTTAATCATCAAAGTAGTTTTTTTTATATAGTGATTTTTTTTTTTTTTTTTATTATTATTAATTTTTTTTTTTTTTTTTTTAAATACATAAATAAAACAACCATGTAGTTAACAGAACAAATTAAGATAAATAACACATTTCTGTCCCTGAAACATTTTGTAAAAAATAAAATAATTTTAAAAGATGCAATATTATTTTTTTTTTAATTAATTAATTTAATTTTTTTTTTTTTTTTTTTTTTTTCCTTTAAATTTATTAATGTTGTAGGTGTAGACTGAATAAAAATCAATTTAGTGGAAGTTAACATCTTTTGTATTGGTGAAAATTTTCAGCTAAACTCTAATAAGCTAAGTAGTGCTATATGACCTACCTCTGTGATTTATTTTTAATGGTAAACTTATTTAGTTGTTTTGTGTCCTTCAGAAATCACCGTTTTCCAAACCTGAAGACAAGTTGACTGGTCCTAATCCTGTCCCTCTCAGTAAGTACATTTTTAATGTTAGCTCGTCACTGACGTTGCTATCAACTCCACTGAATAATAATACTTGTGATAAAAAGGTGGACGAAACTGACAAAAGAAAGATTAAAAAAAAAATAATAAACAATATTTATTCATTAAAAAAACATGGATTGGCAAAGATGAACAGTTTTGCACGCCTTTTGATATCCTGTTATCTAAATCGCTCTTGGTTTATGGTGAGACACTGCCACAATAATGGGCATATCAGACTACCAAAGAGGGCTTGTTGTGCTCTTACTTCTTGATTACAGTATGTTCTTTTACTGCATGTCAAAAGAGAAGCTACCAGTAAGTTATACTGTGTAGAATCTTTGTGGATGCACACTTGAGTACTGTTCACAGTAAGGGCCTAAGTTAATACAGCCTTGCTGGTTCGAACAATGAAGACTTTATACTCCACTGTTTAATTTTATTGTTTAGTTAAGCCCCCTGGTTGTGGGGGGTGTTTTTAACTTCCAAGCTGATATTCTCTATTTTATATTGTACTTGTCTCTTTGTTTCTAGATTTGCAAAACATTTCAAAATTATCACGTAATTGAAACCTTTTAGGTAGTTTCAATGGAATCATATATTGATATATAGATTTTGGTACAGGAAGAACACACATAAAAGATAAATGCGTGAAAGTAATATTTTAATATTTTAAAATATTTTTTAAAACTTGAAGCACTTCGCAGAATGGGGTTTATGTTTTTAGATTTCTCTCCTCATTAGTTCTCTTTTGTTATCAGTAGTTCAAAAGGAATGCTTGCTGCCCGTGAATGATGACTCTGTTTTGTAAGACATGTCCCTATAAATAATACAAATACAAATTCATTAAAATATTATTTATTTTGTCAAAGTGAAATTGGTGTTTTATTTCACATTTCTATATATTGTATTAGCTGTTTTTATCCTTTTTAAGTTGTTATTTTTGTATTTACTGTATCAACTGTCAACACAATTTGTTAATTTGTTTGCCAGGCCCCAGTAACTCTCCATCTCCAAAAACACTAAGACGATTTTGGGCAAACCTTCCTCTCCCCAAACAGCCAATTGTAGAGGAGTCTGTGTCACTACCCCGAATTACTTTGTCTAAGACCTTGCAAAAACAGCTGACCTCTCCAGTGACAGGAGGGGAGGGGCGCAGGTCCCCCTTGTTGAGCCCTGCCTCACGGCGCAGGGCCTGTCGCTCACCCACCCAGAGGAGGGGTAACTCTCAGTTTATTTCAGCATGTCGTGTGTGAGACCACCATGTCATGTTGTGTTGTGTTGTTTCTGTGCTGTTTTTGGTTTAGTACACTTGCATTTTTACAATTCTATAGTAATTTTTTATTATTATTATTTTTTTTAAAAAATAAATAGGGAGATGAACAAGTTTTTGCTTCATATCAGTTTTATTTGAAAACACATTCAGTTTGGCTTCTGTAGGCATGTTGGCTGGATGTATTGATACGGACCCAGAATAATAACAGGACAAAATGTATTTTGCATTCTTTAGTTTGCATGCTGTCAATGGCATACTAAATATAATAGACAAATTCATTAGCTGTTTTCAGATCAATGTAATCTTGCCTTTACAATGCTTAAATACCAATGTTTAATAAATATGAGGATTGATCAATATGGCCAAATTGTTAGATTTTGTGTGCTAATACGCCTTACTAACTGTGTGTTCACTGGCAGCTAATGAAACAGTGACAAACGCTTCAGTTTACACATGCTTAAAATAGTATAAAAGTAACTTATCCACTTCTTAGATATGTGTATATTTCATTTACAGTTTGTAATTCATAAAAAGTCACAAGTATTTGTCATTGTCTGCAATTTATTCTTTAAACTGCAATCTCTAAAATATGCTTTTAATTTACTCGCATAACTCACATTTGCCATCAGTCATCAAATGCTTATTATACAGTTTACACAAGATCTGACATTATCAAACAAAAGCAGACTTGATGTGTTTAGTGAGTGTCAATGGTAACGCCAATAGCAGTGTATCACATGATCTCTAACTTGCTGGAAAGTGTTGTGCATAACCAAAGCATATGTAAACAGAAATTAGGAAAGCCTGCTTTTTGTGATCTAGTTTCAAAGTGCTGAGTTGAACAGCTGTTGTAACAAGTGCAGTGCACAGTGTGCATTGAGTTATTCAAGATGGTGATTGGATTAAATAATACAAATATCGCAGAGACTGCCGATTTAATTGTTCTTTACATAGATTAAAATGTCTTTCATAATAAATAGTACATCTTTGTGTGTGTGTCTAAGTGTGAAAGAGAGAGAGAGGAGGGAGGGAGGGAGGGAGGGAGGGATAGAGAGAGAGAGAGAGAGAGAGAGAGTGAGAAAGAGAGAGAGAGAGAAGGAAAAAGATGGAGAAAATAATCCAACTTAATTATATAAACATAATGTCCCATAACAAATAAAAAATGTTAAAAAGAAAAGAAAAAAGAAGAAAAAAAGCATGGTTTATAACAGTGTTTAGTTCAGTTTTAATAAAAATAACAAAATTTAAAAAAACTGGATGCAAATTATAGTGAAATGCCAAATTGCTATTTCTTTCTTAAAGTTGATTTCTGTTAAAAACATAGATGTACTCTGTAATTTAATACTAACACTGATAGTATTTTTAAAAAAAAACAAAAAACAAAAAAAACAACACTTATTAAACATTTCAGGCATTAGATTTGCCCAATATCTATTTCAATTTTGTATAGTTAAGTAATAAATGTTTTAATGTATGGCAGTGTTACTAACTTGCTGTTAAGAATTGACAGAGTCCCAAGTGAGAGAAATTCTTATCATTGATGCTTACATATGTTATTTTTTTAACAGTCACTAATCAGTACCAATTTTTAAGAATCTACGTAAGAAATGAATAAAAAAATGTTTTGTTATATATCACATGTAATTCTTCATTTTAAAAAACAACTCGACACAAGCCACTGGATAATAACTATTTATTAAAATGTGTGAAATGCATCATTAACTTGTATGCAACCTGAATAGTCCATTTTGTAAAGGCCATCTGATCCAGCATCACACCCAGTCTGAATACGTCTAGCTGTTTTCTAATGTATGTTTCCAATATCAGTTATAATAAAAATAGGTCTTGTGTTGTTTGGAAGACGCATTTTAGGAAAGCATGTGTGTATTTTGTGATGAAGTTGTGTTGTTTGTTTGTAGCTGACAGTTTGTGGGAGCAGGACAAGCCAGCAGGTGAGGACGTCAAGTCTCACTGCACTTACAACCTGCGCTCCTCGGACTCAGCAAACAAGCTGGACATGCGGCCAACGCGCGAGTCCTCAAAGCAGGCCTCGTATATGCGGCCCACCAACAGCTCCAAGGCAAAGATCTCGCGGTCGTCATCACAGACCTCCCTGCCGCTGTCGGACGGCAGTCAGCCCGATAGTGTCAGCAAGTCGCCGTCACTCACCAGCCTCAACCCCGTCAAAGAGAACAAGTCCGAGTCCAAGTCACCAGCTCTCTTGAGGAAGCACGGCAAGAAGAGGCTGTCTGCCGCGAAGGCAGCGCTGTATGCATCCACCCCCAATCTGGCTGCCTGCACTGAGGAGGAGGAGGAGGTGGTGGAGAAAGCAACGAACCTGATGTCACTGGTGGATCTGTCGCGCAGTGTGCCGGACATCAGTGAGCTGACCGATGGGACGAGCTCATCCACTGACGGCAGTGCCGAGGACCGCAGGCAGCAGGACAGCACACACCGGCGAAACCGAGACCCATCTGCGTCGAGGAAACCGAGCACCGAGCGGACACGCGCCAGCAGGCGGTCTGAGCCGGTGAGTCGACCCGCAGACCCCGTGCTCAGGAAGGTTTATCTCAACAAGCCCGGCCTGCGCAGTTTGGCGACACGGCCCAACAACAAGGTGGTGAACGCGCTGTCTGGACGCGATGACAGCAGGTTGATGCCGCCCCCAGCCAGTGTGGGTCGACTGAAGCGCGACAGTCTGATGAAGAGTGCTGCCCAGGCCAAGAGGAGGTCGACCACTGAGCTGACCCTCTCACAGGCCAAAGACATACTCATGGGCAGGGCAGGCACTCTGAGGAAGTCCACCATAGGTAAGCAGTAGGGTTTTTATGTTTTTTAAATGTTAAATATATCATTAATTAATGTAAGTTTAAGATAGTCTGTAAGATGATGCACATGTTTTGGAAATATATTTAACATCACTAAACAGTTGGTCACATCGATGAAAAACTACAGGAACTGACATTTGTTAACTGCATGAAATCTAATGTTTCATATTAATACTGATTTTATTTTCTGATCAGGTTTGCTTTTTGTGTCTTACTCAATAAAATAATTGTATGAAAGGAAATCTTCACACTTGGGAAACAAAAAAACTAAAAAAGTAAAACAACCTATAAAAGTGTACTTTTTAAAATGTTGAAAGATACACAATACTAATTTGGCACAGTAGATTCACACAAATAAAAACTACCTCAGTACACACCTCAATAAGAAGCAGTTCATCAGTGCCACTGACAGCTAACCGGTTACAGACTTGGCAGTCATCTTTGTGGAAAAATTACGTGGTACAAATTATTTCCGCAAAATAAAACACTGATTACTTGTACAAATAGACTGGAAACCGTTATCCCTGTGCAAAACATAAAATTCTGACCAGGTTGGGAATTTATTCATACAAAGATATATAAAGGGAAGAATTGAAAGATTTGTGTAATAATGCCCAGGTTTTAGTGATTAAAAGCAATAAGTTTATTACAGTTTTTCCACAATGCTTTAGGTAGTTCACAGAGTTCTAATAGCAATGGGACAAGTCGCCACTGTTCTGATGTGACGGTCATTGCTGAGATGCCATCATCCGACAACTCACGGACATCATCTGCATCATCAGATGTGTTTGGTGCTGACCGCCAGTTCCCAGATGTGGGCATTATGGCCGTTGCCGAGGCAATTGACCAGACGGCCACAGAGCTGCGTAACCAGAGACAGCTGGAGGCCCGCCGCCGCACAGCCAGCCCGGCTGACCTGCCCGAGCGTGACCGCCCAGTCACGGAGTGTGACCATCCCATCAAGGAGCCTGCCAAACACCTCACAAGAAAACAGGTGTGTGACGGTGAGCCTGGTGTGACCGGCAGACCAACGACTAACCTGAGTGAGGGTTTGGACCGCAGTGTGAGGTCGAGAGAGGACGGCAGACCCGACTATCAGCTGCCAAGTGTTCGAGCCAGTGTCGCGCAGTACATGTCTCTGAGCGGCAGCTTCGAGGACCTCACAGACAGTCCACCCACCCCGACAGCCGGCCACAGAAATACCATACCAGCAGCGAACTCCCACAGCGAGGGCAGCCCTCACAGACAGGTCGATGTGACCTCTCACAGACAGGCCGATGTGACCTCTCACAGACAGGTCGATGTGACCTCTCACAGTAAGGTCGATGTGACCTCTCACAGACAGGCCGATGTGACCTCTCACAGTAAGGTCGATGTGACATCTCACAGACAGGCCGATGTGACCTCTCACAGTAAGGTCG
>JAUTBW010028891.1:0-11393 GCA_032361425.1 Peltospira smaragdina
TACGGTGGGTCGTTGGATCGATCCCAAATGGTGGACCCGTTGGGCTATGTTCCGTTCCAGCCAGTACCCCACGACTGGTATATCAAAGGCCATGGTATATGCTCTCCTGTCTATGGGATAGTGCATATAAAAGATCCCTTGCTTCTAATCAGAAAGAGTAGCCCATGAAGTGGCAGCAGCGGGTTTCTCTCTAACTGTCTGCATGGTCCTTAACCATATGTCTGACGCCATATAACCGTACACCAATGTGTTGAGTACGACGTTAAATAAACATTTCCTTCCTTCCTGTAACACATCATGATTTCAAACTGAATAACTCTTTCCAGGCCTAAATAGAATTATAAAATAATAAATACATAACGTTTTGTACCGTACTATCAATTTATTATAATGACACCGATAGTCATGATAACCCTTTTTTTTTTTTAATGGACAAAAGACGTGACATACTGTTCAATGTTTACATTTCAATAATATTATTAACAATACAATCGATGCACGTGATATGTTTGGCACTTATCCAATATTCGTTCGTAAACTTCCGAGAGTAATATCATTCCGACGCAGTTTATTTTGTTGGAACTTATGCTCCGGAAAAGACCGATACCTCCCGAATAGCGTCCGACTAGTTCCGATCAAACTAGGATGTGATATCGACAACGAATTTTCAATGAGCAAAATGGGGTTGGAAAGAGAGACAGTTATATTATTGTGTGTCTTAGCCTTTTCAAATGTTTATAGTTTTCAAGTTTCAAAACCTGAACAGATTCATCTATCTTATGGACGTAAGTAAACAGACAATTTATATAGTTATAATTAACACCATAATAGACGAAGTTAAGTGTGACAGCTACCACAAGCACAAGCAATGTTGTTGGGTTTTTTTTCATCAGTTTATCAGTTTGATGGAAAAGTATGGGGGAGGCGTTTTTGTATTTTAAACTCAAGTTTTTGTAATAAATTGTTTGCATACTTAACCTACAATGTAACAATCATACAATGGATGAAAACGACGTATTGATATTTAAAACTTTTAATAAAAGGCAGCATTTGAAAATGAGTTTCTTTAACATTCAGTTATCAGTAGGTTATTATTATTAGTCAGTATCCACCTTAAACTTTAAAGGTAGAATGAGGGTTATGTTTAAAACTACAATATCTTTATATTTTTTATTTAATGTAATAATGATGCAGTCAACACATTTTAATAAGGTTATAAAAGATGCCTTGCTGCTGCTAATCAGAACATAGTGGCATCATCATCGTGGGGCTTCCTTTCTCACTGC
The DNA here is from genome assembly GCA_032361425.1 of Peltospira smaragdina. Taxonomy (NCBI): domain Eukaryota; kingdom Metazoa; phylum Mollusca; class Gastropoda; order Neomphalida; family Peltospiridae; genus Peltospira; species Peltospira smaragdina. The sequence goes on from JAUTBW010028891.1 coordinate 1,287, forward strand.
CAATATTGTTCTTAACCACTGACCCTCGAAAAGTGTGTTTTGAAGCACAAAACATGGACAGAATTATTGTGGGTATTTTTCAGTTTCATCTTAAAATTCTGTGTATGTCTCTTAACTATAATTTATAAGCAAAATGCATTGAGCGTATTATTAAATAAAAGCTTTATCTGTTTGTGTTATTCAGGTAATGTGGATGAAATGGTTGTCACCTGGAGCACCCAGAATGTGTCCACAGAATCGTTTGTTAGATATGGCCTTGATTCCACACACCTAGATTTAGAGGCAACAGGACTCAGCACAAAGTTTGTAGATGGTGGATCACTGCATCATACACAGTATATCCACAGAGTGACATTAAGATATCTCAAACCTGGACATATGTATTGTAAGTATTTTGTAGACACACACACACACACACAGATAGAGAGAGAGAGAGAGAGATAAAGTGAAATCTTTGTAAATGAGAATGGTAGTAAACCAATTCCATTAAAAGTTTTTAATTCTGTTTTGTTTAATAACACCATTAGAGCACATGCTAAATTTATGAAGATGATGTGTATTTTTTTGTTTATAGTTCGAGCTATTTTAATGTGATGAGTTAAATGTTATTTTCTTACAGATGCATTGTTTTATTTAACCTTTAATATTTTTGTATAGTGTTTTTGTTACTGTCTGACACCCAAATTCTGATAAATTTCTTCTTGTTGGTAAGAGTCATTAAATCTTCATTCATTCATTCACTTACTCACTAATTAATTAATTAATTAATTCACTGTTTTATAACCTTTAATATTTTTTTATTACTGACACCCAATAGCTGATATGTTTTCTAGCTGGGAAGAGTCATTAAACCATTCATTCATTCATTCATTCACCATTTCATTCAATCATTCATTCATTTGTTTACTTAGTCATCACTCCTTTATTCATTTATTTATCCTTTCTGTTGCAGACTACACCTGTGGCAGTTCCTCAGGATGGAGTGAAGTGTTTTGGTTCAGGGCCACGCGAGTGGACAAGGACTGGGCCCCAACGATAGCCCTGTATGGTGACTTGGGGACCACCAATGCTCAGTCGCTGCCAAGACTGAAAAGGGAGATAAATATGTATGATGCCATTGTACATGTCGGTGAGTTTGTTGTCAAGGTATAATTATTCTTTTGCTTGTTAGAAATACAGTGATATCTTATACAACTGTATTTATTCTACAGTGAAGTGTTATCCCATTTTTTAAAAACAATAAAAGCACCCAACCCCCCCACCCACAAAAAACTAAAGACCAAAAAATCCCACCCCCCAACAAAACCTATCAACAGCAAACAAAAAACAAACTAAAAAATAAAAAATAAGAAACAGCCAAAAAATCTCCTAGATTTACAGCATATTGCTTGCATACTGCCATATTGTTTGCATACTGCCATATTATATGCAGTAGCCGGTATGTTTTAGTTTTGTGCCAAGGTTGTCATTAAGCAGGAGTGGGACACACACAGTTCACTGTGATGTGGGTCGCTGGATTGATTGATACAGGTCTCTCTATATCAGGCGAGTAGGGACTTGCATGCGCATCATACTCACCTGTAACTAAAACCTGGCAAGTATTTTATTGATCAACTGAATCGTTTTGCTACTCTGTTGAAAATGTCATGACCTAAATAAATTTCTCTCTTTATTTGTTATTTTTTTGCCTGTGATCATATTTAGGAGAGAAGTGGATTGCTCTCCTGTTGTTTTCAAACAGAGAGGCCTGTGAGCCCTCCTGCTTGACCCATCCAGTGGTTTATCAAAGGCTAAGATATGTGTTGTCCTGTCTGTAGATTAGTGCATGTAAAAGATCCCTTGCTGCTAAGAATAGCCAGTGTGGCAGCAGCTGGTTTTCTTTTTTATTTGAATATCCTTAGCCACATGTCTAACATCATATAATCGGAATTAAAACATATTAAATACATTGTTAAAATTTGAAGAAAAAAAAAGAAAATTCTTCCTCATTGGTTAAAATAGTCTGCTCTTACAGAATTAATGTGGCCTAGAGTGGTAAAATTGTATTGTTTTATTGTTATGTTACCAATCCAGGGAGCGGGACATAGCTCAGTAGTAAGCACATTCACTCATGATGTGATGGGTCGTTGGATTGATCCCACATGGTGGATCCATTGGACTGTTTCTTGCTCCAGTCAGTGCTCCACAACTGGTGTATCAAAGGCCGTGGTGCCATCCTGTCTATGGGATGGTGCATATAAAAGACCCATTGCCGCTGATCGGAAAGAGTAGCCTATATATGGTGACAGCGGATTTCCTTCCTTACTATCAAAATGGTCCTGTCTGATGCCATACAACCGATCACCAATGTGTTGAGTGTCTCATTAAATTGTAATTTCCTTCCTTCCTTTACCAATCCATGCTAATTTCAGACTGTTTAAAGACTTATTGTGATGAATTTAATGGCATAAAGTAATATTATAAATAATTATTTTATCAAATTACTAAATTTGCCTTAATATTTTTATATTGTTTTAACTATCCATTCCTAGTTATCTTTTATGTAGACCTAGATCAATATACCCATTAAAATTTACTCTTGATTTTTTTTTACAGGAGATTTTGCTTATGATATGTTTATGGTGAGTATAATCCCACAGATAGAAATTAGAAACTAACTCTTGTCACTTGCCAGCAGTGAATGAAAATTGTCGGAGGCTATTATAATTTATAAGCTTCTAGTACCAAAGAGAAGTGAATTTTAGGGTGGAGCTAGTGAATTCCCCTTGGGTTGTAACTTTTTAAAGATACTTGTCCTCTAAACTTCTGGACATATTTTAAAATTCCTATCCCTGATTTCTCATGCTTGAGAAGGCTTCTAGATCTGTGTCGGTCTTGCCAAACCTATGAATTGAAAGTTCTTATTACAGTTTAATGACTTGCTTTTAAATGGTGCACTGTAGTTTCGCTAAATGAGTCATACATTATGCAGTTCTTTTCACCACTGATTTTCTTGGCAGTTTGCCATATAGTCATGATACCTTAAGCACTTTAGTTTTGTTACATGATATACCAACATTTATACAAATGACATTCACTGAATTCATGCTAAAAGACTCAGCCAGGTATTGGATGTATGTCTTGATTCACTGAATGCATTCTAGGGTTGCTGTATAGTGTGGTAATCTAATATAATGTAATAGAATTAGAAAGGGTAACTAAAGTTAGTTTGTGTTGTGTTGGTAGGCTTCAGTTTAGTTTTATGTACATGCTTATGTCATGTCTAGGTCTTGACTTCCTGATAGCTAGAGATAGAGATATAGACATCTGTCACATGTAATGAAATATTATTGTATTACAATAATTGAAATGATACCAGGTTAAACCTCCATTCAGCATGAATTGAACAATAAGTTAGTCATGTCACATGATGGCAAATATTTACATAATATAAAGTGGGTGAAATATGTTGGCTACAGTATAACTTTAAATGGTTGGCCTGAATTTGCTAAAATCACTGTATTTGAGCTGGGGTAAAAACAGCGTAAGTAGGTTTTACTTGTTCATTCAGGCACCTCAGAAACCTGGTGGTGAAAGTGCCTGCCTGACACACGGTCGATCTGAGATCAGTTCTTGTCCATGAGCCACTCAGGATTATTCTAATTAATATGTTTCTGATGTCAATATGACTGTTAATAAAAATGTGTTGAGTGTGACATTAAATAATAATAATTTAAACAACAACAACAACACACACAAAAGCCCAACAAAAAATATTAAAAAAAAACAAACAACAATAACACTTGCACATTCAGTGCAAGCTGCTGTAAGATGTGCCAGTTATGAGTTCAAGTTTTGGCAAAGACAGCTATTCCATCCATGATAGACTACCACATTAGGTCATATCAGTTTGTTTTATGTGCACATTCAAAACAAGCACACCTTTCCTGGCCGCACACCTCTGAAGTCTGAGTCATCTGTGCAGGACAGTTAGTTAGTAGTTAGTAATAACTGTGTTAGAGGTTAGTGAAAGAGAAGAGGGTGTAGTGGCCTTACACCTAACCACTGAGTGTGGAAACTTACCGTGGGTGGAAGCTTGCACTGGGGTTCAAACCCAACACCTACCAGTACCAGCTTTATGTTTGATGACTTAGACACATAGTCCAGCTATACTTATCACAGTAACTAAAGTATAATAATTTCACAAGTTAAAGATGGTCCCTTTTCACTGTAGTGGGTCCTAATTATTAAATAATAAATAAATAATTATAAATGCAAACACACTTACAATCACAACCTCCTCTCCAAAAATACCTTAAAAATTTATTTAAAAAATCAAAAGGTGTGTGTTGTATGGATGATACACTGGCAGTGTTATTGCACCTGCTGGGTGTGCACACAATTTTAAGATTGATCATGTCGGTAATTCACAGCTGATATAGTAATATACCCTGTATATAAGAAATTTGGCTGTTTATCTATAATTAATATAAAATATATATTACTCCTTTGTTGCAGAATAATGGTACAGTTGGTGATGAATTCATGCAGAAAATCCAAACAGTGGCTGCCCATGTGCCATACATGACCTGCCCTGGCAACCATGAAGCTTCTTAGTGAGAATTTAAATATATACACTATTTCCTAAAATTATATTTTAAAATATATTTATTGTAAAATACAATTTTAAGTTCAAATATAACATAACTGAACTTTAAATTTACTTGTGAAATGTTTCATTTGGTGTCTTATTGTCAAATGCATACTATACAGTTTAAACCAGATCTGTCATTATCTAATGAAGTAGGTAAAACAGCTTATCAAAATAGCAAGATTTCATGTGGTCATTTGTTGAGAGCCAGTGAAAACTGAAATTTGAGAGTTCCCATCTTTTGGGACCTCCATTTCAAAATGCTGTGGTTTTTTAACAGTGTACTGTTGGCAGTGGGTTTCGCAGAGCTGCTGATTGGATTAACTGATCTAAATTATTAAATGATAATAATTCCAAATGGACATCACAAAATAAATGTATTACACTGTTGGGCAACATTATTTGTTTTCGTTTATGGTATATTGATATGCTTTTAATTCTGATTGCAGCAATTTCTCCAACTACAAGCATCGATTTACAATGCCAGGAGATGAAGATAGCAGTAACATGTTTTACAGGTAAATGTTTTAAAAATACAAAATGCAGATTTAGTATAACATTTCATGGATTTTATTAATTTTCCATGGGTCATTCCATGTCAATTCACCCGATGGTTGTAACCCAATTTGGATTTGGATTCCTTATCAAATTCCCTTTCCAGAAACACCAATATTATGAAGATTGGCCCACTAGTTGCTGAGATATAGGGGTCTAAAGATTGGTGGTCATGCCCATTTTGATGGAAAATGTCAAATTTCAAAGGGCTACATTTCCAAAAGTATTCATCCGATGAAGCTAATATTTTATATTTATGCGTTTGAGATCAAAACAAACATGTATAACAATTTTTATCAAAATTGGAATCGGTCGGGTTACAAATGGTAAATTGTTTGGTGATTTGACACAAATGACCCTAATTGGTATTTATCTAGACTCTGCCGAGACAAATACCGATTAGCGTCACGAAGTTGATATTTTCCATATTAAAAAATCCAAATAATGAATTCTATTTATCCTATAATACTTCTAATGTTTACATTTTAAATTAATTTTTGGAATACCAAGTGAAAAGTAATGTCCATGATTTTAACTGAATCTTACTACCATTATCACGTGATTAGATATATGGAGGAGGATATACGAGTGTCCACGACCGACGATATTTACGATACAAGTGCCTAAATTACCATATGTGATAATTTAGGCACAAGTATCGTAAATATCGTCTGTCATGGACAGGAATGTAGTATTCTTTTTATTACCATAAAACTGCCTTGCCAATTAAACATTCCTGCAAATGTTTACAACTTACACAAACGGCAAAAGTCTTCATCAGACTACACGTGTTCAGAATTATATAGGCTTAATTACCAGCCAATCAAAATGAAGTGTACGCTAATGACAGCCAATCATTCCTAAGAGGACATACAATATTGTTATTAACCATGATGGAAATCATACAATAAATATGTCCCTTGTTATTTCTTACCTTGTAGGTAATAAATGAAAATATCAAATGGGTTTATGGCATGGATATCATGGGTGAAGTTATAGGATAAATGTTTTTTTTATATTTAATGACACCCTCATTTTGTTTAAGGTCATGTGCTCTGGCTTAAAAAAAGAAAACAAAACAAGTTTGTAAACACATAAATGACTGAATCTAGACCCAACAATTTTCCATTTCAGAAAATGATGTTTTCCGTTTCACATTTTTACAAATTCCGTTTCGTTTCTGTTTTAGAATACATAATTGACATTTTAAATGATAAATTAGAAACAAGTTGCTGAAAAGAGAATGAGCCTACTCCATACAGAAACTAGTGTACTTGTCATTTTATATTTACATCAGATGATTTTCACAGTATTTAATTGTTATTTTCGAATCACTCAGATCATCCAAAACACACCAGGTAGGCCTACAGAAATCAATTCTGTTAATTCAGCCATTGCAACACTTGTCACCAGACTGGCTTTAGTGGATTATATGGTTTTAGATGAAATTGTATTTAATTGCTAAAAAATTGTATTTTAAACACAGATTAAAATTAAAATAGTCAAACTATGGAAAATAAAAATAAAAATTATTTAACACCATTTTTTTTTAAAAACACCATTTATTGTATTCTACTGTGTGAACTGACTGCAGAAACGGTGCGACACAGGCTAAGGATTCTTCTGGCTATGCAGGCGTAATAGGGGGATGCCAAAAATAGGTTAGCTACCGTTGCTCTATAAAGGGCACTTACAACCTGGGGACTATGCCTCAACGCATATAAAGACATAACATGTATCTTAAAATTATATATTTGAATATGTAGCCAAATTATTATTGTTATTATTATTATTATTATTATTATTATTATTATTATTATTATTATTATTATTATTATTACTACTACTACTACTACTACTATCGGGTATTATTATTATTGTTTAGGGGAAAAAAGTGGGGTGTTGTTTTCACTAGTAGCTTTACAGCTTTTTAACAACTGTAGAATATTAACGTATCACTTTTTAAAATTTATATTTTGCATTTTTAAATCATTAAACCATTTTTTTCTTTATGCACATAATTAACTTTCTTTAGTTATTGCATGAGTAGATATTGTATTTTTCACATTACACAGAACATTTTGTATTTTCCGTGTATTAGAACTGCAAATTAAAACTGATATCAACTAGAGTCAAATGTTATATAACTGTTTGGCATTTTGTAGCATTAGTTTAGATGATTGTGATGTGGTCTTGAATAAAATGGTTTGAATTAATGCAGATTCGCTTTACTGAAAACATACAGGAAACTAGATTGTATAAAGATGCAAATTATTTAAAGTCATGACTTTTTAGTTAATGTTATTTTGCTTTACCACAAATAAATTAAACATGACTGACTAAAGAGACAAATTATTTTAAAGATTTGAGTTAATAAACTTGAATACAGTGATTTTATTAACAATCTCTTTTAAAACTATTTCCTTCTTTAAGCCACATATTTGCTGCTAATATGACTATTAGGACAATACATATTTGTTGAATTTACAATAACATTAGCAAAGAAATAAAGAATAATTAACAAATGTTTTTGCTTTAGCATATGCGATACAGATTTTAAAAATAATGGTGCTTTTAATGAAGAAAGGAAGGAAATGTTTATTTAATGACGCACTTAACACATTGGTGTATGGTTATATGGTGTTGAACATCTGGTAAAGGACCATTTTTTAAGGAAGGAAATCCGCTACCACCACATGCACAGACAGGATAGCACATACCACAGCCTTTGATATACTCGTCATGGAGCACTGGCTGGAGCGAGAACTAGCCCAACAGGTCCACCATGTGGGATCGATCCGATGACCCACCATACCAAGAACAAACACGCTTACCACTGAGCTATGTTTTTAAAATCTTAGCTTTATTACTGGAGAAAAAACTGCAGAGCTTTTGTACTATCAAGAAATCAGATATTTGCACTTTTTTCTACAAGTATATTAGTCAGTGTTGGTATTTGCTATATGATGGCATCTGTGGTCTTACTTAGTTACTTTTGTTTATGTTTATTCGAAAATATCCTCTGTAATAATTTATCATTACAGTACATTAGTAACTATCTGCTGGAGTCCACATAACCATAAAATAAAATACTCTTTAGCTGTTACAAATAAACATAACTATTTGTATTTTCAGATAAGAAACGAGCTAACCATATGGGTGAAGTGTAACCACAGCTGACACTTCACAGAATCGTCATGGCAACAGCATCTTGATATTTTCATGACGACATCATCTTGACGACATCGTGACATCATCTTGACAACATCATCGTAGGAACATCATTTCGACAAGAACATCATGATAATATCACCATAGAAGTACCATTAATAAAATATGGGATAGACTCTTTTACTGTTTATGTTTACATATAAGTGAGCCTTTGGCATGACTTGTTTGAAGACCTGTACCCTAAGTTTCATATTCAGTCTCATATTATCAGTTATGTGTCACTGGATGTTTTTTCATAACGGTGCTGCATTTGTCTGGTGGTGGAGTGCCAGCTTGATGTACAGTCAATCTGAGTTTGACCCCCGTCAGTGATTCACTAGAAATAAAATATATTGATGCTAGTTTAAACATTCATAAAAAAAATTCAATGTATCATTAAAAAAATTTTTTTTTCATTTTTCTATTTAAAACTGCAGTCTCTAATTTGATTGTTTTTCATTAAAAAAAAATAAAAAATTCTGAGGCCAATATCTATCGTCATAAAAAGGCATTGAGTACTCATTGTCCGGTATACTAACAGGAAAACACTTCCACGCATGCACATTGTAACCCTATAATTCATGTATCAGAATAATATTTTACACTGGTTATCGTATTAATGAAATCAAAAATATAGTTCAAATCTTAACTTTTGTATGTCTTCCAAGAACGAAATCTGTACACCGTCATCAAAAATTGACATTTTGTACAGTTATTCCAGTGTCCAGTATAGTTTTTAAAAGTGTACCAGTATATTGTTTACTTTTGGAGGGAAATATGCATGTCACATGACTTTCTAAATAACAGATGACAGTCGTGTTTGTAAATTCTGACCTGTCGACGACAATTGATGCTTATTACGGTACCTTTTGATGTTGCTTGTTATGCATTTTGAAACTGTAAATTATCATGTATATAAATGCCATACAATTTCAGTGTTATCATCCAAACTTTTAAATTAAAAACAAAATTATCAGGTTTTTTCCTCATTTTTAATTTTGGAAGCAAAGATACCTGAATATATAATACTGTTGCTACACAGTCAGAGTTCACACATATGCAGTTTTTTTATGTGACGTAAAATAGAGAGTATGGACAATGAGGTATATAGGGAAATGAGTTTTAGCGATACATTAGAAAATAAATACTTTTAAGAAGTAATTTACCTGATGGGAGATTACTCATTAACATTAGGAATGATATATTATTGTGGCCATTTTGTTTATACAGTTTTTTCTAATTAAATCTATTATCCAGTCTCTTAATGTCTTACTAAACATAGAGCTAAAAATCATCTATGTGACATCTAGATATTAGAACATTTCTGTAGTTTAAAAAGTCGACAACACTTGTTTATTTATTAATAAGCCAGTTGGTTATTTTCATGTCGGGTTAACTGCTGAAACAAAATGTGATGAGTACTTATTACAACCACCGGTATTTTGTTGTATTTAACTGCTGTACATTTTAATCCATGTTTAAAAAGAACTTTTTTTTTTTTTATTATTATTATTAATATTATTTACCTAGAATGTGTGTCATATTGTTACGTAGGTAATGTTTAGCTTGGTGTACATTAGACCTAAAGATTAGCTTTTTAATGTTTTCAATGTGAAGAAAGTTGAAAACAATTTATCTGTTTATTATTATTATTATTATTATTATTATTATTATTATTATTATTATTATTATTATTATTATTATTATTATTA
>JAUTBW010029002.1:0-11393 GCA_032361425.1 Peltospira smaragdina
ACATACACACACACACACATACACACACACATACACATAAAACACACACACAAACATACACACACACACACATACACACACACACACGTACACATAAAACACACACACATACACATAAAACACACACACACATACACACACACACACACACACATATACATAAAACACACACACATAAACATACACACACACACACACACACACACACACACACACACACACACACACACACACACATACAGAGTGATGTCAAACACTGTTACTGTACCTAATTTGATTTGTGTTTCGAACACCTTTCCGTTCTGATTCTTGACCATCACCATTTGCTGTGGAGTCTGGTTTGGATCTGCCATCCGACTTCACATCCTGTCGTTTACTATTCAGCTCTGCTTTACTTACTCTGCCAGATCCACCGGTACAGTCACCACTGACCCCTGCTGTCACTTGGTCATTAGTTTTAGAATCTTCTCCTCTAGTACTGGCATCCATTTTATCCGACATTCGAGGTACTCTGTTATTTCCCTCTTCAGAACTACCATCTGAAAGACATTCCTTTTCAATTTGTCTTTTACCTTTACTGATCTGTGGGCCTCCATTTGTATCACCTATTCTGAGGTCATGTTCAATGTGTCCTTGACCTTTACAGGATTGTTTGTCTGCAATCAGTTTGAGGAGAAAGTCTTGCTCTTTACTTGTAGTGTCTTCCACTAGATTTGTTCTCTGAAACATCTTTTGTCGACACTCAGTGAAATTCCGGCGTGTTTTTGCTGGACGCTTTGAGCGCTTTCTTTGTTTGTTTTTCTCAGACTTTACTGCTGTTGCTGTAAATGCAGATTCTTGATTAATATCATTATGTGAGTCTGTGCATACACTGCTACTTTCTGATGAATTTCTAGAACACAGCTGAATGCTGGAACCAATAACTTGTGCATCAGCCATCTGTGTACCATTTGAATTATCGACAGAATTTGCCTCTTGGAGATGCTTCACACTTTCCAGAATTCTGTCCTTGACAGTTCTAAACCTCCTCCTGATGGGCGTCTTCCCTTTATCATCAACAGAACTGGCCACCTCTTTTTGCTGTTTTGACGAATTCAGAGGCATTTCACCTTGGCTTGTTATCTCTTGATGACTGGACTGGACCATTTTGTTTGAATGAACAGGGCAGTTTTTGGATGTCAATGAGAACTTCATTTTCAGGTATTGATTTGCTGACTTATCCTCCTCAGGTTTGCTGTGGACTGTAGCCCTACAAAGACATCCATATGTGTCATTATTCTTTGACTGACCATCATCTGTCTGGCATGTTTCTTGTTTACCAGGGTTCTTCGTGGTCAACCTATTTTCTGCCTCCGATTTTTCACTCTGTTGTGTATCCTTAGCATTCTTGGCATCACTGGCAATGCAGTTCTTACTTGATATCTTATCCACCCTCTGAAGGTTCCTTGGATCTAAATGATTTTCTGATATACTGTTGTTATTGGCATCAGATTTTCCACATGTAACAGACTCGGATTTCGACTGACTGGAGGTTATTTCAGAACATGACCTGCACTGACCTGCAACAAATCTGGTTTTGGCAGCTTCAGAAAGTCTAGTGTCTCTTTTGTTATAGTAATGTGAACCTTTACCACATGCCTTGCATGCTTGTGTAAATGTTCTTGGTGGCTCCGAGTTGGTGGTACTTAACCCATTAGAACCTTCAGAAGTGCGAATCCTAGTTCTCTTGTCATAGCGATTCCCACATCTCAGCAAGTCCTCTGAATCAGACCTGGAACATCGTATACCTAAGGAAATCATACCAGTGTGGCCGTTTTTACTATGGTTTGACCCTAAACTAGGGCCACTTCTAGAAACATCTCCATATGCTTTCTGTCTTACTGTTGGTGCATGCATCTGTTCACCAGAAATCTGAGTGGCTTTACCAGAATAGGAATCCCTGTGCTGCATTCGTTGATCTTTACTTCTTTGCGCTGATGTTGTCTGCATCATGGGTATAGAATATTCCGAAACAATACTTAGAACAGGTTTCTGCTTCTGCTTCACAGGAAACAGATACGGACCTGCTGCATCATCAAATGTTTTTCTCAAAGGCTTGGTATTCTGGTAGCCATGGAATGGCCTGTACGACGTGAAGCTTGTGTTGTCATCATGGTTTGGTGACAGTCTGCCAGGTGGTGGGTAGCTGTTGGAAACAAACCACCCACCATATACAGGTTGCTCCACAAAGCACTGCGGACTGTCCCCGAAAGGCATAGGCGGTGGGAAGGGAATTGGAGAGCTGTGCATATCTCTTCCTAAAGGACCCTGCAAGCAAGGACTGCAGAAGCCATTGTGGGTGCCTGTGTTCATGAAGTGAGTGCCCTGTGGAGAGGAGAAGTAGACACTGGAGGCAGACTGGACTGTCACAGCATAACAGGTGCTGCTGCCACCCATGTGCTGGTTCATTACCATGTTGTCAACAACTGGCGAATAGCCTGCTGGTGCCAAACCAATGCCAACTCTCATGCGAGTGTTCATGGGCACTGCCAAACTGGGTGGAGCTACAGACTCTGCAGGCATTGCCATCTGGCTTGCTACACCCTGTGGAGTGGGTATCATGGTGACACCTCTTGAATATGAAGGAGATGTACTTTTCTTTTTCTTGTCTGGTATGGCTGTTGACAGAAGCTGAGCGACTATGTCTATTTCTCCTGGGTACCGTTTGGTTTGTCCACTTTCATTTGTGGATTGTTTTTTCAGCTGTTCCCTTCCACTAGCTGCTGGACCATCTTTACGTTCTGGCCGTTCAGTACTTTGCTTCTTTTCATGTGTCAGGTGTACTGATCCTTTTGAATCACATCCCATGTCATATGGTGACTGTCTTGTACCGTGTCCTGCGTCATATGTCATCTGTCTTGTCACTCGTCTAGTGTCACACGGCAACTGTTTTATCACACAGCAGTTGTTTAGAGATTTTAATGATTCAACACTCTGAGCAAAAGGGTTAGAGGAAACCATTTCATTTAACATCTCTTCTGACAATACTGTTCTTCTGTTATCTCCAGCAAGCTTTGTATCACCTGAACCAGTTTTAGCTCTACTTTCAGACTCATTTGTCAAATATTCACTAAATTCATATCCATGATCTACTAAGCTAACCTTCTGACTTTGTTTTGCATCTGTGGTAAATTTATTTTCCATATGATTTGACTGTAAATTATTTTGTCTGAAGACCCTGTTGTTTTGTGGATGTTTGGAAGTTGTGTTGTTATATCCCTGTTGGTCCATTTTATATTTAGCACATTCAGTCAGATTGGCATCAGTTGCCTTTCTGCTCATTCTGTAACTATTTTTTAGTATATTAGGGACATTGCTATTTTGTGTTTGTCTAGAAGCTGTATCATTACACCCTAATTTTCCCATTTTAGGTCTTCCACATTCAGCTGTTCTTTGATCTTTTTTGGACTGGCTTAAATCTGACTGATTAATTTTCTGCACATATTTGTATAACTTACTATCTTTAATTTGTGAATCATGTAAATCTGAACCACTACTCTCTTGTTGTTTGTGTATAGTATGAGTCCTACTTATATATTTTGCATCTTTTTCCATGGGTTTGTAAGCTGAACTTCTTGAATTACTACCAGCTGAAGTACCATCATCAAGCTTTCCATTGCCAGATTCAGATCCCAATTTCTCTGAACCACCTGATTTAGCAATTCTTGATTTCCCATGACAAATCCAATTTGATGATTCAGTGCTGTTGCCAAGTTTGGTTTCAGTCTGACTGTTACACTTTTTCTCATTATTATTGTATCCAGTCTTTACATTAGATTTTTCTTTCACATAGACGTTCTTTTTATTTTTCTTGGTTGACTTCTTACCACTTTGATCTTTTGACATCTTCTCAACAGTCCACTTTATGGATTTTGTAGATTGATCCTGCAACTGGGTTTTACGGATTCGAATTGGTGTAACAACCTGCTTCCCTGAAGTCTTATTTTTCTTGCTATCTTTACCATCGACACATCCAGAACTATTATCCTGCACATTACTATTATCAGTTTTGTCAAATGTTTTGTCTGCAATAACTTTATAGATATTATTATACTTTGAACGATTGCATGATACAATGGTGTTGTCATCTTGGTTCCGTCCCTCATAAATTCTATTCATTTTCTCATTAAGCGCATTTTGCATCTCCAATTCAACAACAAACTGGATTTCATCATTTAGTAATGTGTGGAATATGTCTTTAGCATGCTTCATCCTTTCCATTTCAACATCTAAGATCTGCACAGTGTCACATGCTGATGGGTGATTTGAAAATGTATTCTGTTTAGCACTGTCATCTGAATCACAGGAAATATTCTCCTTTGAAACTCTTCCAGACACTTCAGTGGATTGTGAAGTAGAGGATGGTGTATTCTGTACTGCATATTCTGAACTTAGAATAACTTCAAGTAAAGGTCTTTTGTCTTCAGAGTGAGCTGATTTGGGTGAAAGACTCAACCTTGACTGCATGTCACAATCTCTTGGAGTGATTTGTCTACTCTGGAGATACTTATATTTACCATCAGATGATCCTGTTTGTCCTCTAGTCAATTCCAAATCATTAGAAATGCTTATCCTAGGAAGCTTCCCATCACTGGGACCTGCATGAGGTCCTTTAGAACACAAATCAACATCAGTGGATGGGTGGACTATTTCAGTACACTGTTCTGCATCAGCTGGCAATAGTACAGACTTTCTAACTGCTTTTTCAGTATACTTCTGTATACTTTCTGACTGCAATAGTTCATTTTTAGTTGTAGACCGTGTGACCCTTTTTGAAACATTCTGTGGTGTTTCCTCTTCATCAGAGACTGGTGTTGCAGGTTGAGAAATGTCTGAAATATGAAGTTCATCAGACTTTCCATTAGTCAGTTTTTCCATCTGATTCTCTGTTTGATCTTTGAAACTTGTTCGGCAGTTAGAGTGTGATGCATTTTCAGAAGAGTGGACAAATGAAGAGGCCCAAATCTGGACAGACTTTCTACCAGTCCATGTTGGAGACTTTGTTGTCCAAGACTGTGGTGTCCTGACTGTGGCTTTGAATGACTTTCTGCCAGTTTGTGTTGATGTGTGAGGCACATTCGTATCTGTTTTAGAAAACTGTATGCTTCTTTTGGATTTTCTGCCAGTCTCTCTTGTCTGATTTAATTCATCAGTGATCTTTTCACATTCAGAAATATTATTTGTGTGAAAATACTTTTTTGCACTTCTTTTTGAAGTCTCTTGTGGGGTTGTCGTTACATCTGAGAGTGGCAATGTACTTTCAAAGTTATTTTCTGTTGGATTGGATATAGACTTTCTGTCAGTCTGTTTTGGGGTCTGGTATGACATCAAATTGGCATCAGCTGAAAGTATGGTTCCAGAAGACTGAGATAATCTTGAAGATGATCTGACTGACTTTTTAGCAGTCTTTCTTGTACTCTGTTGTTGATTTAACTCAATCTTTGGGAGGTATACAGTTCGTTTAAACAATGGTGACTCTGAAGTTGACTTTGATGTCACAGATTTCCCACTTGTCTGTTTCTCACTTTTATGAGGGCTTGTAACATCATATGATAATTCAGTTGAAAAAGATTGTGATGTAGACCTCAATGATGGCAAAGATTTGGTCAGACTTTGATTTGGTTTTTGTTTAGAACGTGATGCTGAAACATAATTTTCATTTGGTGGAGTCCTTGATACAGAGCGAGACTGCCAAGACTTTCTACCATACCTCATCACATTTTGTGGACTTGAACCATCATCCTCAGACTTTGTTGGGGTGCTCATAAACAAACATCTTCTCCCCTCAGCCTTTCTGGGTGTCACAGATGACTTCCTCAAAGATGGAAGTTGATCGGGACTTTTACCAAAGGGTGTCCGTGATGATCTTTTGCTCTGAGTAAAACTCTGCTTAAAAGTAGATGATGGTTTTCTCCTCTTGAGCGGAGAGTTCAACAGATTAGTCTCACTCTCTGTCTGCATGCCACTCTTCCTTCTGGACAGTTCTACAGCCACCAGCTCTGCCGATCTTCGTGCCACCTCTGATGCTGACAACACTTTGTACAGCTTGGGGACATCAGAATCGTCATACCACGATTCTCTGGATTTCCTTACACCTCTCTTGGCAGATCTGCTTCCTGCTGTCTGCTTTGTAATATCTGTAGCTGATCTACTGCAGGACAGGGAAAGCTGATCGTGTGCCTCATAGGTGGAGGAAAAGAGAGGAGATGGATTTTCAGACATAGATAATCTCTTGTCAAGTGGAGATTGTCTTCTGTCATCTGTGACAGGTACAGCTGAAAGAGATAAGTGTGACTCTTGCCTCAGTTCTGCTACATTACCTACACCTATTTCTTCATGAGCCGAAATCGAAGACTTTTCACTCCTTGAGGATCTGATGATTGATAACTGACTCTGACTTCTCCTGTCCAGGTCATCAATCTCCCTTCCAGACTGTAACTCTGTCTGCTGCAAATCACACAGGTCTTCTGACGATGCCTTTCTATGCACTGAAGTCTGAACTGCAAATGTATGTGAGGTCATTTCATTTAAAAAGTCAAAAACATTCCTTTTAGAAATTTCCTCTGAGGTTAAATTTTTCTTCAAAGGCATCCTTTTCTTTAAAGCTGACCTTCTGGTCTCTTGATCAGAAATAGCCTCAAGTTCTATCACTGAAGTTGGGCTTCTTGCACAGTAACCAGAAGCCTTAGTTGCCTGCCGAGCTGATTTCCCTGGACTGCCTATAACAGCAGTGCAGGTTCCTGATGGACTGGCATTCTCAGAAAGTTCCCTCTGTTCATCAAAGAAACTGTTATCACCTTCTATTGTTAGATCAGCAGCAATCACTGTTTCTTCACTGTCCATTGTCCGATCACCTCGAGGTGTATTGTTCTGTGAAGCCAGTTCGAAAACATCTTCTTCATTCATCTCTTCACCCAGATCCCACTCACCCTGACTAGTGTTTCTGTCCAAGTCCCACCTATCCTGTTGAATATCTTCATCTAAGTCATGTCTGTTGTCTCCATCCATCTTCTTTCTGCCCTCTCTCTTCAACTTCTCCTCCTCTTGTCTGAGCTGGATGGCTATCATTTCTGGGTCGTACACCATTTTTTCAACCTGTGGAAAGCACTTCATTATCTCTGGATCAAATCCATCATCTGACAAGGACTCCTGGTTCGTCTGATGGTCGTGTTTTTCACTGTCCACCTTAGAGACATCACTTCTAGCAGATGACAACTGCGAATCACAATTAGTGTCTTCATCCTGGTCAGTCAGTGAAGTCTTAGAATCCCTACTGCAGATATTTCTAATATTTTTCATCTTCTTTTCAGATCTCCTCTGAATATACATTCTGAATGCATTGTGCACTGCAGTCAGGAGTTCATCAGAGGTTGACTGGTCAACAGTTTCCTCTATGTCAGCATCGTACTGGGAATCTGAGCAGTCTGAGAGAGATTCTCCCTGAGACTCAAAGTAACTCTCACTCGACGTTACACAGGGATCGTCTTGGACTTTATTTGCATCAACTATCTTCTCTTCTCTAATTGGCTTCAGATTTCTGTTCTGCAGACAAGACAGCAGGTAAAACGGATCTGTCCACTGAACGAGGAGGTCACTTGACGTCAAATACATTCCCAGTGCTGGATCTGGAAAACAGAAAATAAAAGGAATGTTTTATTTAAAGATGTACTCAACAGATTTTTTAATATGTCTGAACAGACAGATCAGGTTCACTAGATATGGGATCAGGATGGGCTACTGCCATAATAGCTTGTTCTAAATGTTTATGCAAAATAAACTGACCTGATATGACTTTGAGTGCTGCAATAAGTGCAATGGAGTATTTGGTGGCCTGAGAGTAACATATCATGGGCATCAGTTTATGTGGATGCTTAGGGGCATTATTTACAAAAGAGAGTAACTTTACATCTGGAACACCACCCTAAATCTACATCTTACCATTAGTCCCATCCAGTGATCAAATACAGATTTACATTTACGTTTATGTTCCAAACAAAAATTTACTTTTTAGTTGACCATGGCCAGTAGTTGTTCTGTCTTAATTAGACCTACCAATTTTTGTGATTAAGGCATTTTGTATAAGAATAAGAATATGAACAAGAATAAGAATCAATTATGGTACCTGAGGACAACTCCCTGGCTTCTTCCACGGTACACCGTCTGAGCACGGCCTGGGTGGGGAACTGACACACAAAGTCTGCACACACCTTCATCAGCTGCAGCAGCAGGCCTGGGTACACCTCCAGCACGCTGCGCAGTGGGATGAAGTACTGCGGAATTTTCGTCATCCGCTGTCGCTTCCTGGACCGAGCTGTGAGAAGGGCCTGCATCGGGACGCACTTGGTGGCCAGGGAGTTGATGTTTGTCTCACTGTTCAGGTGGCTGGTGGAGAAGCTCCTGTCAGGGTCATCTTCATCAGTACTGCCAGACACCTTGGGCAGTTTGATCACCGGGAAGTGAATCTTGGTAATGGTGAATGGTTCGTGAGTAGGAGATGGAGAATACAGTGGTGATTCATTCTGAAATCAGAAGAGAAAAATAGCTATGTACTATACAGAAAGGAAGGAAGGAAGGAAGGAAGGAAATGTTTATTTAACAATGCACTCAAAACATTGGTGTAAGGTTATATGGCATCAGGCATATGGTTAAAGACCATATAGATAGTTAGAGAGGAAACCCACTGTCGCCACTTCATGGGCTACTCTTTCTGATTAGCAGCAAGGGCTCTTTTATATCCACCATCCCAAAGACGGGATAGCACATACCAAGGCCTTTGATATACCAGTCGAGGGGCACTGGCTGTAATGAGAAATAGCTCAACTGGGTCCAATACAGAAAGGAATATTTTATTTAATATTGTGTATATTTAAAATATGGTTATATTATTGAAATGACTAAGTCTACTGATGAGCTGATAGTTTCTTCTTTGTTAGCATCATAGTCATGAAACTGAGTAGTCATGAAGGGGAACTAACAGTTTTCCTCTCGTTATCTGGGCCCGCGCTTATAAAAAAAATTTCAGTCTCAATCTCTAATAGAGTCTGCACTCAGACTCTGGCATTGAGTCGACACTCTGCTGAGTTTGAGATTGTTTTTGTGCTTATAAAACTACTTAGACTTTAGTAGTTTTATAAGCATGAAAACAATCTGAAACTCAGCAGAATCCCGACTCAACGACAGAGTCTGAGTGCAGACTCTATTAGAGATTGAGACCGAAAAAAGTTTTATAAGCACAGGCCCTGAGGGTTCTTTTATTGTTGTTTTGCTGTGTGTGTTTTTGGATGAGCAACCAAAAACACTTTAATTTAAACCTAAATTGCAGTATTGTTGCTTTAATTTAAAGCTACGATGTCGAGAATATTTTTATTATTTAAACATTTAGAAAAGACAATTCTGTCATGTTATGTCTAGTTGATATGCTCCATACCAGACTCATTACGCTACTATCGCTATCTAGGTCATATACAAATGCTACAGTTTTTTCACAAGGAGACCTGCCTCGCTTAAATAAAAAGGCGAAATTTTAATTTAGCGTTTGGCAATATCCCTTGATAGTGAAGGTTAACAAGTGTAATTCAGGCACTGTAGTGCTTGTATGTTATATTAGTAAAATATGGTAAAATTGACAATGTAATTTTAATACTTAAATGGCATTACTGAACTCTTAATTTAATACCTAAATGGCACCAATGTAGTTTTAATATAATACCTAAATGGCATCACTATAGTAGCATTACTTTAAGTTTTATTTTAATACCCAAGTAGCATTACTGTAGTTTTACTTCAATACCTGAGTTCCATTGCTACTGTTTGCATACATGCACTCCAGACTGCGAATGTCCTGTGACACATGATGCTTGGCAGCGACCATCATCAACAGAGCTGGCAGCTGGCGAGAAAACGTCTGCACATTCACCAACAGTGTTCCCGGGGCAACCAGGTGCAGGTCCTTGAGGAACTCCATCTGCTCCTTGGATGAGCAGACGCGAATGTCTTCTGTATTACGTGGGTATTGAAGCTTCAGCTTAAGGGCGTTCTCCACAATTGTGCAGTCCTTTCCCGAACACCGGGGAAAGAAGATCTCCTTCAGATCTCTCCAGGAGGCCATTTCGATGTCACCATCGCACAAGATGGCTGGTGTACGCGACAGCATCGTCACAGTGCTTTCGGGAAGGTTTGACACAAGGTCATACAGGGTCAAATGTTGATCGTGGTCGTCATTTGAGTTGTCAGTGGAGCTACTGCTACTGCTGCTGCTGCACTCTCCATCATGTGATGTTCGGGACTGCCTCCTAACAGCTGAATAATCTCTGGTCGGATAAGGTCTTTTCCACTTACTCATCATGTTCTAGTTTTCATGCTGGTTAATCTTAAAACAAAATTCCTGAAACAAAATCCATCATATCTTAGTAGGTAATGCTAAAATATCAATGTCACTAAAAAGTAATTGACAGCCAAATGCAGAACTATAAATCACACTTTCACATTGGAAATTCAGATCAGAAACAAGATCCATAATAATATCTTCTTTGGTAATGTATTAAAAAGTAAAGGACAGGCAATGTAGACCTCCCTCTCTCTCTCTCTCTCTATCTCTCTCTCTCTCTCTCTCTCTCTCTCTGGGGGAAAAATCCATTATTAGAACAATGATATAATGGAATAAAATATGTTATTCAAAAGACAGACTAAACATGTCATTTATGGTTATAAGGCTTTAACATGGTTAAAAAACATTTTAGATAGTGACAATGAAAATGTATTCCAATTACGCACAGAAATATGGAGATATTTATATGCATATTGCCATAGATACAATAATACATATCACAGCCCCAGCTGTGAATCAATGGTTGTAGTTTGCCAAAAACATAGGGTAGTTGCAAAAGCATCCTGATATTGAGCCATGAAAGGTTTATATTTTAATTAGATAATAATTTAGGAGAGAGACTTTAGTAACTAGATTGATGGGTCTCATGCGAGTTGAAATGTTGCATATAGGCCTACTGTTGTAACCACAAATGTTAACATTATTGCCTTTGGGAAATGATTTGGTAGTCCTACCAATGTAATCACCATATTACATTATTAATATTTCTTTAAAGAACAACTATTTTGATTACTGTGGTGTGACATACCATATTTATGTTCACTGTAGTTTTTTAAAGAATGAATTTCTCTAAATTTGTAATAGCCTACCATGTCTTTAATAACATCCAAATTCAAAGTTTTTCATAAATCCGCATTTAATTTTGATAAACTCGTCTCTCTCATGTGTGCATATATACATAATAATAATAATAATAATAATAATAATAATAATAATAATAATAATAATAATAATAATAATAATAATA
>JAUTBW010029113.1:0-11392 GCA_032361425.1 Peltospira smaragdina
TCTCTCTCTCTCTCTCTCTCTCTCTCTCTCTCTCTCTCTCTCTCTCTCTCTCT
This sequence comes from Peltospira smaragdina, assembly GCA_032361425.1. Classification (NCBI taxonomy): domain Eukaryota; kingdom Metazoa; phylum Mollusca; class Gastropoda; order Neomphalida; family Peltospiridae; genus Peltospira; species Peltospira smaragdina. The sequence continues at coordinate 54 of JAUTBW010029113.1, forward strand.
CTCTCTCTCTCTCTCTCATAATATAGAAATACTGGTACTTCAATTCCAAATGAAAATGTTAAAGGTATAATGCCACAGAATAGAGGTCTTTATTTCTCTAAATACTTATTATAAATGAAAAGTATAATTATTTTGTTTACAAACCTCATTTTAGTATCTGCGAAAACATTTGAATAAAGCCACAGTGAAGGGAATTCTCTACCGATGTTTTAATTTTTGAATGTTGGAACAATTTCGATGTAAAAGGAGACAATATTACATCGGAACCATTCGTATTTATTCGGAATTGACTGACATAAATGGTGACTGTATATTTAGATTGGGAATGGCTGGTCAGTACCTCAAAAATAATACGTCACACCTTAGGAATCCAAACGGCCGTTGTTGTTTTTTTCCGATTGTTTTGCATCGAAATAATTCAGAACATTTCTAAATATATTGTTAATAAGCCACATTTGGCGATTATGTAGATGGTTATAAAAAGTAAATTTAAGGATAAATCAAATGTATATATTTTCAATTAATACTTTGTTTGGCCATTAAGTATTTCAACACAGTGTGGCATTATGCGTTTAATATGTCACATTTATATAGAATCTGTCATATTGTCAACAAAATAACAAAACATATTAACCTCACTTTTTATAGGACAGCAAAAAACCCTGAATATTTTTAGAATAATATATGCTATTATACAGCTTTTTATCACGTGAAAGTCAACCACTTTCTGATAGGCCGGTAGTTACAATATTTTGACACAACAACAACAGTGTCATTACAAACTTTGCCGATGATGTACCGATTGTATAAATTAATATAACATTAACAATGTTTCAAAGTTTTGTTCATATGGTATTATAAATCTCCTGTGTTTTGACAAACCTCCTGTATTTCTGACCCAAGTCTCCTGCTAGATGAGGGTCGAAGGTCAACAGGTTTCTGTATAAACTTACCTATTAATTTGGTTTTTGTATCATGGACACAGAAGACATTTTATTTATGGTTCAGGACCATAATGAGACTGATGAAGGAAACTGGCCGCCACCTATACGCTACTCTTACTGATCACCAGCAAAGCAATTATATATGCACCATACCAGACAGGACAGGACTAACCATGGCATTTGTTACATCGGTTGTGGAGCACTGGTTGGAACAAGAAGACTTAGTGAATCATAATAATAACGGAATATAGCCAAAGAAGTGTTTAACGATGCACTCCACTAATTTCTTTTACAATTATAAGGTGTCAGATATTTGATTTAAATCTATTCTGACAGTGCGAAAGGAAACACTGCTGTCACATCCATAGACTACTGTTACCTAGTAGTAGTAGCAGCAAGGAATCTTTTATTATATGCACCATCCAATATACAGGACAGCATATACCATAATCTTTATTTGCACCAGTTTATCACTTATTAAGTAATCTATTTGTTATCATTTAAACAAATTGAATTTGAGGACAATTCTACAGAAACATCCTGTATTAATAAACAGGGTTCTCAATGAGCCTTGGTAAGTGTCTTCTGAAACATGGAAGTTGGTCAGGACTTTTTTTTTTGTGGGGGGGGGGGGGGTTAACTTAAAATCCTATTGTGCGACTACCCAGATTTGTGTAGAAAACTGAAATGACCCAAGAAGAAGTCCAGTCGCCAGCGAGAATCCTGCTGTAAGTGTAAAACTTTTGAACTAATTAAATCTTTTTCAGCAGGATGAGTCTACCATAATTCGGTCACAGTTTCTATGACCTCTTCTTCACCAAATGGACCAGATTTCCGGAATTTCCGTACAGTTTCTCTCCTAATCTCCTTAGGTTTTCCAAGCCTGGAGAAATCTACATGCCCAGCCGAATACGGCAAATCCAGCACTGTGGTATTCCCAGGAGTTGCGTCCACACATGCAGCGGAAGACAAAGTCGAACTGACTGATCTGGCAGTCGGAGTACTCACGTCGAGAAACGGCAAAATTATGAGCGGATCGGAGCGAAGCGCAGCTGATCGAGACGATCTGTTTACACTGCTTTTGTTCAAGCCCACATCGCTCTGTGTGGGCGTCGCTTGCTGTGATACCGGTGTCTGTTGCCGTGGCGATTTAGATGTCGGTTGCTGTGACAACGTGGTCTTGTGCTTTCCTTTCTTGGCCGGCAATGTTCTTGACACAGAATGTTCCGATTTTCGTTTCTTATTTTTGGTGGATGTTGGACTAGCCTCAACACCGTCCATCTCGGTACTGTGGACAGTTGACATGTGCACGTTGAAGTTGTACCTCCGCCGGAAATTCCTCTCACAGATATTACACCAGTTGCTGCCATCTCCAACTTCTGCTTCCTGTATATCTTCTGTGTCATTATTCTCCTCCTCCACAAAAAGCTCCTCCTCTTCCTGCTGTGCATGTTTGTTGCGTTTATGGCGAGAAAGGTTTCCCACAGAGGAGAAAGACTTTTCACATTGGTCACATTCAAACGCGCCTGGAGGTGAAGAGAGACGGGCTGGCTTGACTTTTTTGGTTTTGGAATTCGACCAGCTTTTGTTCAACTTGGTGGATGCTGGACTAGCTCCGATATCGTCCATTTCGATACTGTGAACATTTGACATGTGTATGTTGAAATTATACCTTCGCAAGAAGTTTTTCCCACAGATATTACACCAGTTGCTGCCATCCCCAACTTCCTGCCTTTCTTCTGTGTCATTACTCTCCTCCCCAACCAAAACTTCCTTGCCCTGATCTTTCCATTGTCCATGAATGTTCCGTTTATGACGCTTCACGGTTCCCAGTGTTGCGAAAGACTTCCCACACAGGTCACACACGGGCGCACCGGGAGGTGTTGAGACCTGGGTCAGCTTGACCTTCCTTGTTTTAGAACTTGTCCAGCTTTTGTTGAACTTATCTGACACACTTCTCTGTGATTTATCCCCCGTTGAATTCCGTGATTTATTCTTTCCTTTGCTATGACTGCGTTTTGACCCTGGCTGAATCTGTGTCGGTCCAGATAACGACTCGCCAGCACTACGTCTTCCAGATTTACGTCCAGTCACCATCATCTTGTGTTCTTCAAAATGCGTGTCATAGTCGTCGAAGGAAACGTAAGCAGAGCAGATCAAACACCGTGTTTTCTTCTTACGACCCTGCGATCCGTAGAAATCCTTTTCACCACCAGAAGGCATGTTACTCTGGCTGCCTTTACCCTCCTCACTCGGTACATCTTCGCTTGAGATTTTCTTTGTTCTCCTGCCAGAACCTTTCTTGTTATTGGAAGATTTGTGATCCGAAGCCAAATGAACAACTTTCAAGACACTCCTCCCATCCTCTGTATCCTGAACGCTGCTGGTTTTGGCGCTCATGTTGGAGACGCTGAAATACTCGAGCCGTTTCACCAAAACTGAGACGTTTGGGATTGGAGTGGATTTGTTGTCGTTAACTACAGTTTGATTACTAAATGGATTATCTCCAAGCAGTTGATGATTACTTGATAGATTATCTCCAAGTGGTTGATGATTACTTGAGGGATTATCTTCAACCTGTTTATTACTCAATTTATTATCTCCAAGTGGTGGTGGATTAACCAATGGATTAGCTCCAACCAAGTCAACACCTCCACCTGTTTGTACTCCCCCATTCCTCTCTGCTCTCTCCCCCAAGCCATCTTTATCTTTCCCGGCTATAGCCGTTACTGTATTTTCCGCATCGACATGAATCTCAAGTGCCGTCTTTCCACAACCAACATTCTTCCTCTGAGGTTCGTTGTTCAGACTTTCTCCGATTCTGCTCGTGTCGGAGCTGCCACCTGCTACGGAAGCTCCATCTGTCCCCAACGGTTTGACGTTGTTTTTCGTCGTCATACTTTTGCCGTGCATGTTTCTGGTCTCTCCGTCTGAGTCTGAGTCATGCTCAATCTGCATGACCATGATCGGCTCTCCGTTGTCCGCGTCAGTCGTTTTGTACACAACGATGTGGTCAACATCGTCGCCTTTGTCTGGAAACAGAAAACAAAAACTATATTTATATTAACAAGAGTACTGTCATCATCAGACATTTTACTCTGGTAAGGTGCTTGCTCAATAATGTTATTACTAACACAAAAGCTATGTCCATGGGGGAAAAACCAACAACAAATAAATAAAAAAACTAATAAAAACCCCACACAAATCACAGAGATAAATGTTTCCAGGGTTTGATATTAAGGCAGGATGGAACAACATTGTCTAGTAAACAGCGGGTTTGGTCTAGTGGTAACTGTTTCATACTAGAACGATTGGTCATGTCAATAATTTAGAATCGGTGAATTAATTTGCCACTCAGTAATCCTACAAATAATATTTCCCGTACTCATCCACCATATGATTGATGAAGTATTAAACTAAAGACCTGCAAATCTAGATGTAAAGCAGTGAGCAGTGCTAAATGTTTAAAATGTATAGAAATGTAGAAGTGTGCGTTTGCTGAATTTAGCAAGCATAGTTACTATCAACAAAAACAGGATTGTTGTTAATGCTTGATACTTTGGTACTTTTTTTTTATTTGTTTGTGTTTGTATTAATTTTTTTCAACAAATGGAATAAGTCAATAAAATGTAAAACATACAACGTGGTAGGGCTTCTAGAATCCAGTAGCCTGGCGCTTGTGACTGCCAAATTTCATGGTCGGGTTGCCAAATTTTCACTTTTACCATGTCCGAGACCTCAAGACTTTAAAATGGTACCTTGGTACTATTAATTTAAAATTCAAATATTTAATAGCTTTACTACTACATAATTATCTAACAGAAACATTTGGTTCTACGATCTACGTTCAGGTTTTTCACATACCGTATTATGATATTGGTCTATAGACTATGCCAATCAAACAGACAAGGAGAGTCAAGAGGGGGGTGGGACACTGTTTCATGAGGACAGAGTTTACCATATTCAGTGATGAATAAAGTATCCAACAAAAACATTAGTTATCATGGGATATTTGTGTTTCGTTCAAATATAGCTATACTGGTTAATTATTACTAGGCCCTATATTCTTAAAATCATGTGCAAAATAAAGCTCTTTATTTTCTTGCTTATTTTGTCTTTTTTTAATGCTCTGTTTAGGTATATTTGTCATTCAACAGTTCGTTCTAGTTGATTTTAGGTTAGATCTAATAAATTCTTGTAACAGAAAATTGATTGGCATTTAGTATTATATGACTCAAAACTGTATAGCGATTTCCAGAATAGTGATCTCATACTAATGGTTCCCTGATGAATGCCTGTGAACCAGTGGGATGGGAAAAACCAGCCAATATGGATTCTACAAAGATAACAATAGAAACATCATTTGCATTGCCAAACAATAAAAACTTAAGATTTCTTTTAAAGATTGATTTAAATGTACACTGTTATGGCATTCTTGTAGTCTTCCTAAATATACTAAAATAAAACAGTGACATTTCTGAACAAATTTGTAGTGCAGAACATAACCAGCAAATTTGTAAATTTTGCTTACAGTCTATGCAAATCAGCTGCCATGTTGGAATGTGTTCCAGATCACCAACCAAATTTTTAAAGTTACAAGGTTACAATGTTTTCTGGACCAGACCTGTTTTATTGTTAAATTGCAGTGCAATGCAATTGTTCTAGTATAATTTGTAAGGTTGTGAAGATAAAATGTTTTCTACCTTTCTCTGACACCCAATAGCCGATTTATTTTTGTGCCGGGGTGTTGTTAAGCATTCATTCATTCGTTAATTCATATGTTTTCGGTACCAGACCTGTTTTACTGTTAAATTACGATGCGATTGTTGAATAATTTGTAAAATTGCGAAGGTACAGTGTTTTTAGGACCAGACCTGTTTTATTGTTAAATTGTGATGCATTGCAGTGTAATTTGTAAGGTTGTGAAGACCAGACCTGTTTATCTTTAACTCTAGCGTGGGTTCAGACCGAGATATGCCAGGTCACTGCTAAAAGAGGTAAACGACCTGCTATTACACAGCGTGACCTCAACACACAAAGGAATCTATAACATGGCGGCTCACCTATTACTTTCAAAATGTTCACGTAAAATAGAGCTGCTTGCAGAGAAACATAATGTGTGATTTAACAAACTAAATTGATATCTTTATTGTCCTATATAAACAAACATGTTAATGGGGCATCTTCACCGGCCTCGATGGCATAGTGGTTTAAGCCGTCAGTCTGAAAAATAACGTTGGTAGGTACTGGGATCGTATCCTGGTGCTGGCTCCCACCTAGAGCAAGTTTCTAACGACTGAGTGGATAGGTGGATACACCCTCCTCCTCCTCACCAACCAGTAACACGGTTACTACTAACTACTAACCTCCTGTCTTTGACAGACAGCTCAGGCTCCTAAGCTGTGTGGCCAGGACAGACATGCGCTATAATAGCTTGCTCTGAATGTGCACGTAAAACAAGTTTAATTTAGGGATATCATAAATAATATCTTCAGTGTGATAAAAAGCAAAACATATAAATAAATCTGATAGCAAAGTAGTAATCAGAGCACAAAACAGCATCTATACACAGGGTAGTCGATCACACGCGTCAGACAAATCCACAGTTACTCATTGGCCTGTCTGACACATTTAATGGCCAGAGTATTACTTGAAGATATGTCCCTAAATTTACTGTCTGCATAAAAATGTACATGTTTTGTCAAAAAACAAAAATCAAATGGTAATATTAATTATTATTATAGGATATGTACACTGTTTATTTTAAATTACATTGTCGATTTTACCATATTTTAACACTGGTTACTAATACAACTTACAAGTACTAGACGTACCTGAATTACATTTATTAACCATCGCTATTAAGGGATATCATTAAACAATAAATACAAATTTTGCCATTTTGTTTAAGTGAGGCAGGTCTCCCCGTGAAATAACATGTACTAACATAGAGCATATTTATGTGACCTAGATAGTAATACTATCGTAATGAGTGGCGTGGAGTGTGCCAGTTAGACATGACCGGATTGTCTTTTCTAAATGTTTAAATAATGAAAATAGTTCTTCTTTAGGATTGGCAATTTTGAATGTTTTTGTTTACCAAGACTTTTTTCTCTTTTTTTTGGCTTACCAATGATTTTGGTTATGATTATGATTGCATATAAACTTAAAAGTACCAATATTAACAGATTATTAATTTGTTTGTTTGTTGTTGTTTTGTTGTTGTTGTTGTTTTTTTGTTTTTTAATGAGCAGTTGTTTTTATTATAATCAATTTTAGCTGTTATGTATGTGATACATAGCCATTGGCAATGTTTTTATCAATTTACTTGTGTGTTCTATGGGTCATTCCTGTCAGATAATTTTTACTATCATATAGTATCATTAATTGTCAAATAATTCCAACCTCTTTACCTGTTCCATTTCGAATGATGTCATCTTTGGCTACTGACCGACAAAAGGCGAGAAAAAAGACAAAGATTCCCCTAATGATGTGTATGAATTTCCTCTTAATAAAATTATAAATAGTCAGAAAATAAAGTTTGATTTTTATTCCAAATAAAGTAACAAAATTGATATAGTTATATGTTTGAAATTATAAGAATTGAACGTTATAATTTTTGAGTTTCATGCAAGTATGAAACACAAAACCGCTTTACACAGTTTAGTATGAATGGCTTCACGCCAACGCGCTACGCCATTCATACGGCATTGCCGTATCTATATTTGTAACGTGGCCACATTCATAAATGTGACCTGGTTTGCATGTCCGTGGTTTACTGTTCATCCTTTAGATATCCCTACACAATTCTTAATCTTTTAATGTTAACTATGTATCAAGTTGAACTAGCAATATGATTTTGCTGCAGTACTAGCCTTGCATTCCTTATAAGGATACATCATCTGTTATTGTAGATAAAATTGTGATCATGTTGCCAAGCAACAAGTGTGGCAGTTGATATGAATGCCCTCGGATCATCAAACATTGAGATGTGGGGGGTTGCTTTTTATTTTTCTCGCCAAAATACCACCAACAAAGATACAGCTGGAAGAAACGTTTTATTTAATTGAAGACAGTTTTATTTACAGTTATATATTAGATCTACGATTATTGATTGTACAGATGCTTAGAGAATAAAATAATATTGGCCATTTTGAAAACATGACATTTTATTTCTTTTTAGCATAGCACTACCCGTATAAGGACATAGCCTTTTCCCTCTAATTTGTATTAGCTACAGAGTTTATTAAAAATGTACATCCAGCTAAGATTCAAGCATTTTATTCTAAACACCTTAGTTATCTGCATTGCCTGTCCAAGTGAGTGGTTGATTGTTAGTAGAGGTTAGTAAGACGACTGGTGAGTGAGAAGAGGGCAGAGTGGTGTTAAACCTACCCAGTCAACACTCGGAACTCATTTAGGTACGAGCCAGAGGGGGCATATTTGATGCAGCTAGGTTGTGATTACAACAAGCATATATTACAGTAGCAGATAAAGTTGTAGCCTGGAAAATATTCAATGAGGAGAATATAATAGAACCTCTGCAAAGTGACACTCACGGTGGTCAAAAACATCTTTAAGTCGATTTTGTTTTCCATGTGCACTAACAGAAAACAAGAAACATTGTTTCACAGTTGTTTAGCAAAACGTGTCTCGCAAATCAACTTGTTTGATTTTCAAAATACTTAAGAAACTGAAATTCACTACCACTAAAACTCGGTGGACAATAAACCAATCAACGAATGAATAAGAGGCAGTTTTGTTTCCTGTATGCACTAGGCTTTAAGTAACAATAAGGTGAATTCACGTTCGTAAAAAGTTGATGATAATCAAGTGAAATGTTGGTTCTTTTTTCAGCCAACATGGTACTGACATGCTAGTCAGAAAGTATTGAGTATGTTTAAGGATTGACTGCATTTAGAATTTTGACCTGACCAGATTTTATTTTAAGCAGTTCTATTTTAAAAAGTAATTAAAAGATGCTCAACAGTAGTACTAATTCCCGTCAGCACCACAGCATCTCATACATGGACTGACACACAGAATAGAGCCTACCATACAACCTTCGTTTGTAAACGATGAAATGCTGGATTTAGGAGTTCAGTGGACAAGTATTTAGATTTCTTCTAAAATACCTTTGACATAGCTATGAAACTTGGGAGGTATTCGTTGCTGACGGTAGTATGCAGGTTTTGGAGTTGAATATCCGACAGGCCTGTAACTTGTGTTGAAGGTTTTTGAGGGCACCTTGATAGCCTACTGGTGATCGCCTACTGGTGATAGCCTGCTGGTGATAGCGCCTGCCTGACATGTGGTTGATCCAAAGTCATTTTCTGTCAGGTATAACCATTAATAAATGCGTTGAGTGTGTCATTAATTTTTTTAAATTTTTATTATTATTATGAAAGTTTGAATATCTGAATGACTTCTAATTTCTGTGTTTAAATATCTTACATAATAACCTGCTGCAACTAGTTGCGTGTGGCCGGGTGGTCTGTGATTAATTGCTGGAATTGTGTGGTAGGTGTGTTGGCATGTTTGTCTGCAGGTGTGGGGCTGACATCCTGATGTCCACACTTCACCAGCAGTTCAGCAAACTTTGACATTTACAGTGCTGTCAGTGAGCAGTTTCACTGACATGAATCACTGCGGTATTTTATACTTACTCGTCTGGAAAGTGAAAAATAATTATTTGTAGATTTAAGCGAATCTTTATTTTAAAACAACCAAAATATTTTAAAACATGTAATGTTGAGAAAGAACAGTTTAATAGGAGACACTTCGACTCTCAGGTCTTAACAATATAACCCCTCCAAAAAGGAAAAAGAGAAAACAATAACAATAAAACAACCGAAAGAAAGCCCAGCAGAATAACAACAAACATTAGTAACATCAACATATCTTTTATTATTAAATGTGCAATTTGCATTGAAATAGTTGTGGTTTTTCTTTCTGAATTGAAAATAATCCACACCAAGAAATTTGCAAAACAAATAAAATAAAGAATGTGCAGCATGTTACTCTGCAAGAATTCGCCTGTATGTGTAAAATAATTTAAATGTTTCATTAAGCAATTTTAAAGTATTTGTGATTGTTAATTCAGAGTATTATAGTCTAGCTTGCTGACATTGTCAACACCCAGTTTTAATTAGGAGATAACCATATGGAGTTTTGAGATTTGAGGATATTTATTAGTTATTTGATCTCGCAAATGTCATTTTAAACCTATATTGTTAACCTGAGATTAAAAATGTAAACATTTTTGGGATCAAATAACTAAAAACAGTCGTAAATAGAAAAACTCCATAATTATGGTTATCTCCATTGAAAACTGAATGTTTTTTTTATAGAACCAACTTTATCTTTGGTATTTCTTGAAAAGAATACCTAGTTAAAATCTAACTGTATACCTTTGAATCGCCAACTTCGCCTATTCTATTTCGAATGACGTCATTAGCTTTCCAGTGTTTATTGAATATTTATCCCCAAAAAATCAATGAAATTAACCATTGACACTACAGAACACAGTTTACAGTTACTGACATCACTAACATCCAGTCTGACATTATTATATTCAGTCTTCCTGGGAGGAACAATTGCGTGTCTGAACTCCCACTTAGTCAGGCAACACATTTTGTTAACATTTAAAAATCATTATGAGCTATATTTATGTCTTAGCATTATTATTTTCTTTGATCAAATATCCTTTTCAGTTATGTATGCTACAAGCCAGCCCCTTTCAAGCAGGCCTGTCCCCTGATTTTCAAAGACAGAGGGCGCCTCAGCTTGGTATACACACTCACCTGACATGCGGTTTATCAGAGATCCTTGTCCAGTAGTCACCAGGGATTGTTCTACTTAAAATCATTCTCATGCTGAGGATTCGTCACAAGTGTTCTTTAATATGGAAAATATCAACCGAGTTTTAGTTGATCGGTATTTGTCAAAGCTCTGCTGAGACAAATACCGATTAACGTCACGAGTTTGATATTTTACATATTAAAAAAACACAAGTAGCAAATTCTATTTATCCTATAACACTTGTAATGAAACATTTTAAATTAATTGTTTGGTATACCAAGTCAAAAATAACTCAACTGGCAAACAACACAGTCTGACGTCATGATTTTAATTGATTCATACTGACATGTTATGTTAAACTGTACACATCATGTACAAACGATTATCAGTTTACTAATTTGTATACCGTCACCACATGATTAGATATATATATATATATATATATATATATATATATATAATAGAATACTACACGAGTTTTCGCTAGATCTGATTTTTATGACATGAGGGAAATTCCCACGGTATCTGACCGAACGAAAGTGTCGTAAAATCGGATCTAGAGAAAACGAGTGTGGTATTTTATTTATTACCCAC
>JAUTBW010029224.1:0-11391 GCA_032361425.1 Peltospira smaragdina
CCGGGATACGATCACAGCACCTACCAGCCTTATTTTTCAGACCGACGGCTTAGACCACTACGCCATCGAGGCCGGTTATTATTTCATTAGCACCAAGTGATCTTTTATAGGCATCATTCAGAGACATGATAGCACATACTACGAATTTTGTTACACCAGTTGTGGAACAATGCTCTTGGGTCCGCTGGATTTACTGTTCTATTTGCTTAAAATAATAAAAATCCGAAATCGCATTTGAACGATAATAAATCAGTGTTAAGCGTCCACTATTCAAATGAGTAACAGCGGTGTTTGTTGTTGTTGTTGTTGTTTGTTTGTTTGTTTGTTTGTTGTTTTGTTTTGCTTTATTTATTTATTTATTTATTTATTTATTTATTTATTTATTTATTTCTCTTTTTTGTTGTTGTTGTTGTTGTTGTTGTTGTTGTTGTTGTTTCGGGGGGAGGACAGTGTTCGTGTGCTTTCATATCGTCAGTGTCATAGGCCCTACATTAGGTTATAACGCCTCTCCTTCCATGATATCCCTAGTCTCTGACCCTAGTGGTTTTATGGTCCTTTCCTCCCTGTTGATTCAGCTGTAGGATTATTCTATTCATCAAAGTGTGTCCAGATCACTGAATTCAGTTTTCATCAAGTTGCAGTTAATTGTTGAACTTTGCAGTGTGACGTAATAAATGTTCTTCACTGCGACTTAATGGCTGAGAAATGTATAGTCATGGACTGGGTCAACAGTCGTTATGCAAGATCACTTCCACCGAGTGACTCCGACCGCGTAATAAAGTGTGGTGGACAGTCAATATTCGAAGGTGTGACGAAATAGCAGGAATTAAAATGGCGGAAACTCAAGTCAAAGTTTCAGTTATTTGTGGTATTAGGACTAAATTGTATATTTTTTGTAAGTTTCTAAGTAGACATTATATTTGTAAGATTACTTATGAAAACTTGTGGACTGTCGTTGAATGGGTGTCAACGGGTGATTTAATTTAAATAGCCAAAAGGTTAAGTAGCGGTTATGTAGCGAAATGCTGAAAGTAAATTAAGAAATCGGCAATAACAAACTGTTATCAGACAACTGGAACATTTTGCTTTGCGTGGAAAATGTTTGTAAGATCTGTTGGTGTGGGGGGGGGGGGTAGTAGAAAAATATACATTGATTTAATTTGACAGCTACAGATCAAGGGAAGGAAAACCAACAAAAAATGTATTATATTGTTTCTGTACTACACTATGTAGAGAGCTTTTGGAGTCACCATATAAACTGTCCCTATTTCACATAGCTAGTTTTGTGTCACAAACAAATCACTGTTAGGCCTTCCAATTTCCATTAAGTTTTACGATAAATGCTTATTTTGATTTATTTATTTCACTGTATCAACTTTATTATTATTATTATTATTATTATTATTATTACTATTAGTGTGTTTACCAGATTCTTACACAAAACAAGGACTCCTGGAGAAAGTTTTCTATTATTTGTGTATAGCGCACTGTGTTTTAACGTTACAAAGTTATCGGCATGCAGTGCGCCGATATGTCTATTACGTAACAAATTTATCGGCGTGCAGCGCGCCGTCACGTCACAAAAGGGTTAATGGAAGACATAGCTTCAGCGATGCAGCCTTTACAGTTTCAGATATGTTAACTGGTTTTTAACTTAAATTGTAGTCAGTAGATATGTTTTTCCCAATGATAATTAAAAATAAAATAAAGGAAAAGTATATTTTATGCTTTTTGTGTATAAAACCTGTTTGTGTGTGTGTGTGTGTGTATCAGGAAAATTATTAGCCTTTAGAAAACAAATGTTTTACATTTTTCTTTCATCTTTTTCAGTTGAAATGGAGTTGAACCGACACAGAAGCAGTGATTTGAAAGCCTTACATAGAATATTGTTCGGGATGTCAGGAGCTGTAAGTATAAAATTTGGGAAATTGTCTTGTAGTTGGCTGTTCCTGATAGGAAATATTTTATTTACTAAATATTGATCTGTGACTGTAGATGTTTACTACAAATTGTTTAGCACCTAGTGGTTTACTTTGTGTAATGAATTAAAATGCAATTCTGGATAAATTCTAGCCTGTAAAAAAGATGATTCCTGTAACATTGACTTGGCTTAGTTGTTTTTTAATAGAAATGATTTAAAATTCATGGTTTAATGGATATGAATTATTGATAAAATGAAACATAAAAAAATAATAATAGAATTGCCAGTCAAACTGGTTGTTGCGTTTTTAAATTGTTGTATATTTCCACTTATTAGGCAAGTGACTGGTATCCTTTGCACCACTGTATGACATCAAGTAGCAGATATTAACTGGCATATATGAATTCAAAACATATAATATCAGTGGTTAATAATATAGTTGAAAGGCTACATTGTATAATGTGGACAATGATACATTTTATTTTCAGGCCACACAAGCAAAAAGAAATATTCGCCAGTTTTCTGGATTTGCCTTTGATAAAAATGATAAAGAATATCAGAAGAAAATGGACTTAATGAACAAGTAGGTGGTACCTGAAATTTATAATATTAGGTGTAAATAAAGTTATTAATTAAAAAAAAAAAAAAAAATTCTGCAAGTTTAAATGTAGTAGTTAATACAGTGCACAGGATAAATACAGATTTGGAGGTGCACGTGCTTCAACTTAAAAAAAATTCTCCAACTGTCTTCACCTCTGTATTATATGGGATTAATCTGTCCATTTATAATAGACACAAGCTTTCATTCTTAGAAATTAAACAACTTGGACCCAATAAGCAGCTCCACAACTGGTGTAATATGGTTTATAGTCCTGTCTCTGGGTGCATATGAGATGTCCTTTGCTGTTAATCAATAGCAGCCTATTAATTGCTGTAATTCGATTTGAACCAGTGTTTGTAGGCACTAACTGCCAGACCAGTGTGAACCCTCCTGGATTTCATGGTGGATATTCTCTTATTTGTCCACATTGTCTTGTCAAGCCAAAAGAGAAAAAAAAGAATATGAAGTGAGATGTGCGAAAAGTGTATATGTGGGTTCCTACAACCATGTTTACTACTTACATATGTGGTGTGTCTGTAGATGAAAATGTTCTGTTATAGCTATTATGTTTTTTTGTTTTTATTTGGCACTCTACACCCCAAAATGTATCGTAAAATTGGTTTTTAAAATGTGCGTCCTTATTCTGAATTTTTTTTAATTATTAGTTATTGAGTATTAGGTATAAATACTTACTGTCCTGGGTTTTTTCCAGGTTATTCACTCCTGTTTTAAAAGACATCTGTAAAGTTCTCAATATTGAGAGATCTGGAACTAAGGAGGCGATCGTTCAGCGCATTATGGATTTCCTCATGTGCCCGTATATCTCGAGCAAATCTACAACAAATAAAGCAGCAAAGCCCAGAAAAAAGCGTATGTATTATTGTCTCGGACCTTACTTACTGAATGATACAATATAAACTGTTCCTGTTTATATATAATACAGCATTATTAACCAAGCCAGATGTTCTGTGCTATCAAACATTTTGATGAATATTGTGTCACCACATGCTATACAACATTTAAAAAAATCATTAAATATAAGTAGTGGATCAGGTTTTGATTAAAAAAGGTTCTTTTCATATTTTGAATGTGGTGACACGATTACCTGACATATTATTACAGGCTTTTTAAAGAATATATTTATGATACTTTTTATAGCAGTTGGGTCAAAATATTTTCCTTAATAGCAAAAATATTTAAGATTTTAACATAATGTTAAGATCATTGCATATTGAATTAATAGTTTTACGACCTCAGTTATTTGTTAATTATAAAACATCTAATTTCTGTCTGAATTTCGACCTCGTAATAGCCAGATTAAAGATGTTAATCGGAATACATTTTTATATTTTTATATTTAATTTAATTTCAAATGTCATCAGGAGCAACGAGGAAAGAAATGGAGGAAAGGAGAAAGAAAGCTGAGGAGGGCAAAACAAAGAAATCAAAGAAGAGCGTGAGCTCTGAGGAGGAGAAAAGTGAGGAGGAACAGAGTGAAAGTGAGAAGGAGGAGGAGGAGGAGGAACAAGAAGAGGAAGAGGAGGAGGAGGAGGAACCAGAGGTAAAGCCTGGTCTAGAACTTTCTAAAGTCAAGAGGAGCAGGATGTAGCTCAGCGAGAGTATTTGTTGTGGTATGGTGGGTTGTCAGATTGATCCCACCTACATTGGGATGTTTCTGGTTTCACCAAGTGCTCCAAAACTGCTGTAACAAAAGCCATGATATATGCTGTCCTATCTGGAATGTGGATATAAAGAATAACTTGCTGTTTATCTCAGTGGCCTATATGGTGGAAATGGGCTTCTTCCTTCACTGTCAGCATGGTCCTTAATCATATGAACGACACCATGTTATTAAGAGACAAATGTATTCTGATTTGAAATTGGAGTTATGATAGTTTATCATGAATTTATATGCTGCTAAATGTCATTCAAATACTACAATTTATAATTATATTGTTCTAGCCTCCGAAAAAGAAGAAAAAGGCAGAGAAGCCCACACCTAAGAAAACTGAGAAAAAAGAAGAAAAATTGGCAAAGAAACCGAAACAAAACCAGAAAGAAGCAAAGAAGGAAGTTAAAAAAGATGCTAAGAAAGAAAAACCTCAGAAGAAAGAGAAAGCAGAAAAGAAAAAGCATGGTATGTATTTTGCTGATATAATCATTAATGAAAATGTGATTTGTTATTGATTTAAACATCTTTAAAGATACCATAATGAGGTTTTTTATGTCAAATGAATATACATTCCATTTATTGTCAGAGTTTAGAGAAATGAAGTCTTGTAAATATATAATCCTGGTAATATGTCATTGAAACCTAATTTTTAAAAATATGGATAACTTTCAAAAATACCCGGTAAATGTTTGACTGTGGTTACTACAGGATTATCTCCCCTGAAGTATGTGGCAGCGTTGACTGCTCTTGTGGTGATAGTGTGATACAACTCAGGGCCAACCCTGGGTTCCAATTTGCTTTTGCCAGAAAATTTGCCAACCTCCAAATTCTTTCGCCAATTTGAAAACATATTCACTAAATCTATTTTAACAAGGATTAGAATCTAGATCACTTTTGCAATTCAAAGTAAAATAACCCAACAGTAATGATGTTGATTGAGTGATATGTTTGTAGTCATTTGCCGTATCATATTTTTTTGGTTTTTGTTTTGTTCTTTAAAAAATGATATCAATGGAGATTAAAACAATAGTTGAACATTTATGTTTGTTTTTTTGTAAATTAAAAAAAAACAAACTATTTTTTAATTGCTATAGCTTTCATTAAGTAATAATTAATGTTAATATTCAAGAACTAACTAGTAGTTTGTTAAGCGAAACCGATTAAACACTGCGCATGCATTGAAGACTGGATGATGTTTGGCCAACTCTATCATAGACTGACAATAAATCGTAAATTTTTATATAAATTTTGTTGTTAAAACAATTAAAATGAGAAGAATTTAATGAAACAAAATGTTTTACTTTGTTACATGTAATCCGAACATCGAAATTAGGTAGAGAGTGACAACCTGCTATGACAGAGTTCATATGGGTCATGGAAAACCTGGAAAGTCATGGAATTTGTAAATGTCATTTTACAGGCCTGGGAAAGTCATGGAATTTTGATATTGGTCGTGGAATTTGAAAATCTACAGAATATTTTGTTTGTTTGTTTGTTTAAATCAACTTACAATTCAAACTTACGGCGCGAGCCCTGCAACTGTAATGTACTGTTTAATCTCAGAACCACAAATGCCTTATGTACTGATATAACCCTTATTAAAAATGCCAAGTGTCTAGTCAAAAACTACTAAAAACTAGTCTTAATTATCCAGATATGGAATAATTAGTACACTTGTTGATTCCAAAATCATGTTTCTTTTTCTTTGAATGACCAATCAGACCAATAATACTGGTTTCAGTGGCGTAGTGGTCTAAGCTGTCAGTCTGAAAAATAATGCTGGTAGGTGCTGGGATTGTATCTTGGTACCGGCTCCCACCCAGAGCAAGGTTCTAACAACTCTGGGTAGGTGCAAGGCCACTAAGCCATAAGAAACCCTCATGTCCTGGACAAACGGTTGAGGTTCTTAAGGTGTGTAGCCAGGACAGATGTGCACTGTAACAGCTTGCTCTGAATGTGGACATAAAACAAGTTTAAGTTTAAAACCAAAATATTGGCCAAAAAATTCAGAAACGTTAAGATACAGATTTGATCCACCAGAATTGTTAATAAAGACCGGATAATGATAACTGATAACTAGATAAATGAACGTAGTTGAGATTTAAAGATACTAATTGCATGTTTCTATTCCAGCTGCCGATGATGAAAGTTCAGAGGAAGATGAACCCCTTGCTAAAAAGAAAAAGGAGGCACCTGGTGTAAGTTGAAAATTATAAAATAAACCATCAGAACTATGACTATTACAGATTCATATATCTAATACATTTTAAAAAGAGCTTTGAATTATTTGTAATGTCAGTTGGTATGATTGATTCATAGTATTCTTGTACAACATTGTGCTTAGTGGGTTGATTTTGTTTCTATTTTTATTTATTCATTATTCACTTTTTTCTTTTTCTTTTTTTAAATTAATTAATTAATTAATTTATTTATTTATTTATTTATTATGAATCAACCAAACGATAAACAGAACAAGAATGTCTGGGATTTCTTTTCAGAATGATGAGCTGAAAGATTTAATAAAGAAAATCCTAGATGGTGCTGACTTGGAACAAGTGACAATGAAGACTGTTGTGAAACAGGTAACTGTTTAGCTTTGATGTTATTTAATTAAGTCACCTTTATGGCCAGTTTTGTTTTTATGAGATCATTTTGTTTGACAGGTGTTATTTATTTATTTATTTCCCCCCTTTCTTCTGTTTGGCTCAAACATGCAACAGCCGAATGGCTATTAAGTTTTCCGAAGTATGCCTTCCCAGTTCTGGAAGTACCACGTAAACTTCCTTCTCTCTCCTTTCATCTGTGTTTTGGATATGTGTTTTTGTGTGCTGCAGCCTATTTTCCCCAAAACTAGTTTTATTTTAAACTAAGAACTATATATTAATATGGTCAAATATTTAGCTTTTATTTATTTGATGCTTTTTACTCTCTTCCACAGTTATATTTTTTTCAATGATAGAGCCTAATCAGTTGGGTGATATCTTGTAAATATTTTGATGGCAAAAGGTTTATGGTGGTTAACGTGGATTTTATTTTTAACTTCTACTGAAAACAATGGTTCACTTAACCTTCTGACTACTGAATTATTTTTTATGAAAAACAGTGTTATTAGGTGCACAAATACGTTTTCGCTTCTTTACTGAATAAAAAATTACGTAAAAATATAAAATAATGTTCGTATGTGAATTGGTATGTGAATTTTTCATGTTTAGGCAACATTTTATACAAGTTAAAAACGATCGAAATTGCGTAAAAAATCGGCTTTACTTACGTACGTTAGAAGCTAGCTGTCTGGAAAATCATCCATTATTAATTATCCATGTACTTTGTTGACTCCAATTTTTTTCTGAAACCAACTTCGATGTTTCGTCTGCCAGTTCACAACTTTCAATTTGCATAAAACGATCGAAATTACCATCAAATTAGCTGATTCAATCAGCTATCAATTCCTCAAAGTGATCGTTACGTTCCGCCATTACTGTCAAACGAAAACACCCGAAGAAAATCGCGTTTTAAAATCAAAATTTCTTAATATTAAAAAAAATAAAAGGACGAAAACAAACCATAGCCATAAACACATTGGCCTATTTCCTGTTGCAGTAGTCAGAAGGTTAAATTATTGTGCATTGTGATATAGTCATATTTGTCAAATATTACATAAACCCTCTAACATATATAAGCATCTGCCTGATAAACAGTTGATCTCTACGGATTTTTTATAAATGAAATGTTTACGACACTAATATAACAGTAAATAAAAATGTGTTGAGTGCATCATTAAATAAAAATAAAGAATTTAAGTGATGTGCATCACACCAATACATAGGGTTAAAAAGTAACGGAACAATTAGTTATCAGTCTATTAAAGATCTAGAATTATTTGTTTTGTTTTTTCAGGTGTATGCAAAATACCCAGATTTTGACTTGACGGATAGAAAAGAGTTTATCAAAAGTACAGTTAAACAGGTATTGTTATAGCCTTGCTGTTCGATGAATAAAGTGAAATTTTCTTCTTTTTGTTTTGTTCATTCAACTATCTGAACATCTTTGCTGATGCATGCATTTGATTCAGTTCAACTTTAGTCACAGACAGCAGTTTTTTTGTGTGATACAGAATGGGAAAACAAGTGTGACAATTTCGAAATGTATATTGTCACTAACAACAGTGATTAAACCACGATGCATGTGTGTGTAAAATAAAACAGCTGTGTGTCGGGAATTTAGTAAATTTTGTATTAACAGATAATGCTGCCATGATTGGCAGCTTTGATTTTATCATGTGAATGCTGACTTCTACTGCTACACCTTATTACACAAAATTAACATTGTTGCCAGTACTGGAGCAATTGAAAAAACTTTTAAAAAACAACGAACATTTTGTTAACTAAGAATACACTTGTTTGTTTTGTTGATGAAAAGTGAAATGCATATTGCTGGCAGGGCAAGGTTTTATTTTGTACATAACCACGTGTATAATCGAGTGTTTGCATGCACAAGTCGCTCGTCTGTTTCTGGAGCTTGATGACGTTCTGTCTTCCTGTCTGTCTGGATTATTGACGTTTTCGGTCTTCATACTTGACTGGTTTATTTAATAAATTCTTTTATTTCAGATAATTTCCTGAAAAAATTCCAGTGTCTGACTGAAGCATCATATAACAAGACTTAAGAGATGAAAGGATAGCTAACCCATCACCTCAAGGTGTTGATAGATGCACGCATCTAAAATCATACGCCAGCCACTAAAATATAATGGCAATCTGTGACTTGTAGCAGTTAGGAAATTGTATAAACATGTACCAGTCAGATATGTGGCTTGGTAGTAACATAGATGAGAATTGTCAAGATTGATTTTTAGTTAGGTATACAAAATTAAAACCATTCTATTTGGGAAAGAATATGTATCATTAGGTGGCACTTCTGTATAAAACAACAAGCCAAGTATTGTGTATATAATGTCATTAAAATGGCAAATACATTTGTTGTGATTTTTATATTTTTTGGGGGGTACAAAATTGAAAAATTTTCAATCAATACAGAAAATTTTGTAATTATAAAAATTATAATACTTTTTATAACATGTTCAGTTGTATATGAAATAGCAATTTTGTACATTTTTCTTTTGTTGCATAATGAGTGTAGGACATGTTTTTAGATGCGTGCTCATTTTGAAGCTAAGATTCTTGGATATGTTCCTATATATTTTCTGTAAATCGTCCGTAGTTACGTGTCAGTCTAGGTTTCTGTGAACACATAGGTGTTTTGAATAAATAAAAACATTTTATGTTAAGAGTAATATTGGATAACTAAAAGTCAAAATGTCAGTTTTATTTCTCTTATTTTTCAGTCCTTTAACTAAAATCCAATAACAAAAAAAACCTGTTTATGTAGGATGAGGTGCTATGTTTAATCACCTAATAGCTTTTAACATTTGTTTTTATACCAGTTTTTATACCAGTTTTCAGATTAAATTGTATAGCAATATTGGTAAAACCTATTTTTGTAACTTAATGTAGTTTTATTGTATGGAATACAGCATTTTAAGTTTATGAACTTGGAGCTGTTAATTTGTGGTATATTTTAACCGATTTTAGGGTATAATTAAATTTGTCAAATGGTGCATCAAGAACTTGGACCTGTTAATTTGTGGTATATTTTAACCGATTTTAGGGTATAATTAAATTTGTCAAATGGTGCATCAAAAAGAATGTTTTTGAAGAAAAATAGTGTACCAAAAATACAGCTGAATGTTTTTGGTATTCAAAGTTGTTAATTTTAGAGAAAACAGCTTTGTTTTTCAATATCAGTTTATAATGTGTTCAAAATATAGTTTTATTATTCAAGGAATAGTTTCGAACACCATAAGAAATACTTCTAGTGAAAATTACCCATGAAGAGCCTGCTAATGACTGGTAGATTCCAACTATAAAATCATCACCATGCACCATTTCACAATCATGTCATATGCATGTATATTTTTAGCTTACATATGCATTTTGTGCTTTTGTAATTGTTGTAAACATTTTCACCCATGGTTTTAATCCATCTTTTTATGAAATGTGTAATATACAGTCGTAATAAAATTCATGAATGGGACACTGGCTTGTTTTTGATTAGGCACTAGAGTTGTCATGTAGTTGAAACCAATTACCTAAACGAATGGGGGAGGGGGCACTTTTTATTTAAAGGATAAAATAATTTCTTGTGATGTAGTCTATTAATAAAAATGTATGAATGTTTTAAATTAATGGAATCCAAAAAAATCCAAACATTAAATTTCCCCACCACACTGCTAAGAAAGAGGAGTGGCCACCAAATGTTCAAGATATACCAACTGCAACCCCAGAAGCAATTAAAGAATGTTTTGGTCTAGATGGAAAACAAAATAATTGTTTAGAAATGAGCAGGCATGTGGAATATCAGAATCAACACCAGCATGCTACTGGTAGACTGTTTTGTGAAGAAAAAAATACATGGATGGAGAAGACATTTAAATTTTTACAGTTGAACATGGATTTAGTTTTTTTGAACAATGTATCCTTTTTGCTACATACATTTTAAAAGTATTAATAGTAGGAGACTAAAGCATTTCTCACTGCTGATGTTATTAAAGAAATGTTTATTCAGTTAAACTCAACATTTTGCTTCCAAGTACTATGTGGTAATATTATTTAATTAATGACATACTCAACACATTTTCATTAATGTTTATATTGGTGCCAGAAACATTTTAATTCTAAAAAATTAAGTAGGGATTGATGTTGGATCAACATCATGTCAGGACGGTGTATTCACCACTACGTTATGCCGTTTCAAATATGGTACACGGTTAAGGACCATACATATTTAAAAAACCCTGCTACCATCGTTTCAGGGTTTACTCTTTCCAATTAACAGCAGGTAGGTAATCTTATGCGAACTATCTTATGTGGAATGACATGCCATGGTGTACATGGCTGGATTGAGAAATGGGTCTACTAATTGTAATTGATCTGACAACCAACTACACTAAAAGGGTCAACGTCTGTTGTATACATGAAGCAGAACTGATGAATTTTATTTACATTTAGTCCCAATATATTATATTTATATCTATATCCATCCACCTATATATAGATTACCTACATCCATTCATCTGTCTATCTTATCTATCTATCTATCTATCTAATCTATCTATCTATCTATCTATCTATCTATCTA
>JAUTBW010029335.1:0-11388 GCA_032361425.1 Peltospira smaragdina
AACACATAACTGCTTCCCAACAGTATATTTGTAATTAATTTTGCTTGCACCAGAATTTGCCACCATAACTTAAAACATATAATGCCACACCGTGTTGACCTACTTAATGTATTAATGGAAAAAATATATATTTGATTTGGCCTTAAATTTATCTTTTATAACCATTTACATAGTCACCAAATGTGGCATATCAATGATACATTTAGAAATTATTTCAACGTAAAAAAAACAAAACAATCAAAAATGGCCGTTTGGCTTCTTGAGGTTTGACGTATTATTTTTGAGTTGTGACAAGCATCCTCTGTCTGTATAAACAGTCACAATTTATGTCGATCAAGTCCGAATAAATAAGAATGGTTCAGATGTAATATTCTCTCTTTTTACCTCAAAAGAGTTCCAACATTCAACAATTAAAACAACCCTGAGGGTCGATAGGGAATTCCCTTCACTGTTGTTTTATTCAAATGTTTTCGAAGATACAAAAATGAGGTTTGTAATATAAAATAATTCTACTTTTCATTTATAATAAGTATTTAGTGAAATAAGACCTCTAATTCCGTGGCATTATGCCTTTAACTCAAAATAAAGTCAATGCTATATCATGTTACATTAAATCATTTGGTTCACTTCTTGGCAGTAATAGTAATATTTATTTTAAAATTCACTCAACACATTTTTATTAACACTAACAGTTATATCCGCAATACTGTGAGTTGAATACTTGCCTATGCGAGTGAAATTCAGCAATGGCTATTTAATTTCTTAAACATTAGCAATAAGGCAAGTAGATTAGTTGATCAGCATAAAGATGTCATATCAAATTTTGTTAAAATATAACGTTATATTGACAAAGCAACTAACAATCTAAATTGTGTGAACAGATTGGAGTATTACTGAAATGGCCCAGAGCATTGCTACATTTACATGTACCCTCGGAATTTCAACAACAAAGTTTAGTGTTTAAAGTTCTTTACTTGCTTTTAATGTTTAATAGAAGCTTAAAGGCATAATGCCATGGAATTAGATGTTTTTATTTGTCTAAATACTTATTATAAATAAAAAGTATTTTTGTATCTCCGAAAAATAAAGCAACAGTAAAGGGAATTCCCTACCCACTCTCAGAGTGTTTTCATTTTTTTTATGTTGGAACTCTTTTGGAGAAAATATTATATCGGAACCATTCATATTTATGGTGACTGTATATTTAGATAGGGGATGCCTGTCACAACCCAAAAATAATACATCAAACATCAGGAATCCAAATGGCCATTGTTTTTTCCAGTGTTTTTTTTTTTTTTTTTCATGTCAAAATAATTCAGAAAATGTCTAAATATATTATTAATATACCACATTTAACGATTATGTAAATGGTTATAAAACATAAATTCAAGGACACTTCAAATGTATATATTTTCAATTAATACTTTGTTTGGCCATTAAGTAGGTCAACACAGTGTGGCATTATGCGTTTAATACAAAATTTAAAAAATCATAATGCCATGAAAACTATATCCACTAATCGATGTTACAGTAAAACAGATACGTGTCCATGACTGAGTTTTATTGTGGATTATAAAATACTTCTACTAACAGGAAACTCTTAGAAAAGACCGTTTACTTTGGTTTTGTCTCATAGGTGCTTTAAATTGTTTCTCTAAAAACATAATACAAGAATGAATATTGACTGTCAAATCGCTGAAGATCTTTATTGCACTCTGTCTCAATCAACTGTATCTGACAGTAGCAAGAAGTGCTTTAACAATCATTACAATTTAACAAGTGCCCACCTGACATGCAGTTGATGTGGGATCAATCCCTGCCTGTGAGTTACTAGGATCGTGATGCTGATATCATTAAGAGATCCTGTCAAGAGCATTGTTAAATAAATAATTATTATTATCCAATGTAACAATTAAAACACAAACATGGCACTGTTTCACATGCCATATGTCTAAAATTTTGACTGGATGGAATTGATACAATGACCAATCACACATGTTCCCTCAGAAATCATAAAAATGAATGGGTCTCCTAATCTTTGATCACCATTTGTATTCTGAATATACTGTTCAAAGAGTAGCAAATATATTTTCAAATAGCAACCATATCTTTGGGGGCGTAATCTACTTTTTGCTTTTATTATAGGAATGCTTCTATTTTCCCTCTTTCATACTCTGTTACAGTTCTGGTAACTTCTTTGCTACAGACGACTGATGACTTTATTTACATCTGAAAAGAAACACTTACTGTTAAAATATTCTTGTGGGTAGCACATATATATTAAAATATATTGTTGATAATATATAATAACCAATGGACTATTTTTTTTTTATTTAAAAAAAAATAAAAAAAATTAAAAAATTAAATTGTAAACACATTTATATTACATTTTGTAATCAATTTCTCAATGTGAAAACAGCATAAATAACACTATGTATGAACTCTGAGTATTGATTTCTACCACATGTTACAGGAAATGTCACTGTGTTTCCCCCACCTGCTGTGCACAGTGACAACACTGTCATTTGATCTGATAACTTGATGTTTGGAATATTGATCCTGAATAAGACAAATAAAGTGGTGAAATGTTAAGTTAGCAAATCAAAACCCAGTCACAGTCCACTTTATGTAACAATGAAAATATATACCTATATTAGTTTGCAATATACAAGTACATCATTCAACTGTACATTGAACTGTGTGTGTGTGTATGTGTGTGTGTGTATAGGCCTATATATATGTTTGTGTGTGTGTGCCTGTGTGTGTGTGTGTCTGTGTGTATACGTATATGCATATATGTGTACATTTAGCCATTCTACTGTAATGTACGAAGTAGCTGATGTATTTTTTTCTGTGGTGTTGGATATTGATAACATTTAATAGACCAAAAATGTGTCAAACTGCTAGCGTCTCATATTTACCATTTAATATTATTGACCACATTATATGTATATGACTAAAATAGTAAAAATGAATACTATAATTTGTTAAAATTCCTAATTCCTTTCTTTTAAATTGTATCTGAAGATAACATTATGCTGTGAAATAAGCGCATTTGTGGAGAAGGCCTAGTAAGTTGGAAAACTTGTGCCTAATCCATTTTTTTTTAAAAACAATATGTTTCAATCAGTAAGCAAATGTTTTTAAATAAGATTTAAGAAAGCTTACTTGTTTCATTTCCAAGGTTCCACATGTTGTCAACAGAAGTATTCTTCAAGTGAAGGTTGTTTAACACAGAGACATCTACAAAACATGTTTCAAATACTGAGCAACGATCAAATATATTGTAGGCAACAACAGACAGGAAGGGGGTGATAGTTATCTTTGTACTTACCCATATCCACCAAAGGGTCAAGCACACACACCATGAGACCAAAGGTTGAAAAAGGAAGAAAGAAGGAAATGTTTATTTAATGATGCACTCAATACATTGGTGTACGGTTATATGGTGTTGGACATATGGCAAAGGACCATGCAGATAGTAAGGAAGGAAACCCACTGCTGCCACATAGACTATTCTTTCCGGTCAGCAGCAAGGGGTCTTATGTGTATCATCACAGACAGGATAGCACATACCATGACCTTTGATATACCAGTTGTGGAGCACTGGCTGGCACAACCAAATGTCGATTACCCCAGCCTAGAGTCTCAGAACAGGAGGCAGGGAGAGGATGTGTGAGATAATATAAAGTTTCTAGAAGAAAACAAAATAAAATTGGGAAGGTACATATAGCAAGAAATATACCAACAGTTACAGTAAATGCAATGGTTACATCCACATTTTTTCAAAGAAGTATCAGTAAATATCCTACATTTTGGTTGTGAGGCATCTGAAGCAAAGCTGAGAAAGTTCTCAAGACCGAAACTGTGTGATATTCTATTCACCTATATACTAAGTGTGGGCATAACATACTTAATTGGCATGCCTTTGATTAAGTTGTTAAATTATGTTATTATAAATTGACTATATCATAACAATACTAATATGAGTTAACAGATGAACACCCATATACTTAGACAAAAGGAACCATGATGAGACTGGTGGTGAGATATAAGATTACAAATAATTCTAAATAAAACGCCCATATACTTTAACCAAAGAAACTAAGATGTACAAGTTGTTGTTTTTTAAAATTATATCGTGCTAGACCAAATCTTTACACATCACTTCTATATATGCAATTTAATTTGCAAGGACTTGTTTAGACCTAGCATATTAATATGATTTCTAGACCTTAAATAAATATTTCAATTGAAGAAGAAGAAAAAAAGAAGAAAAAATCAGAATATCACTGACTTGTCTCTTAAATTCAGAACATAAAGACAAATTTAATTTCACAACAATATATATTTTTAATTTAGAACTTGAGCGAAATATAAATTATAAGATATTATAACAAAAATTATGTTAAATGATTACGATTACCTCCAGTTCTGCAGTATTCCTGAATGACTGGCCAAATGGTAACCATGGGGATGCTCATGTTGATGTGAGGAAAACAAGCACCTGATGACTCGTCTCTGGAATTAAATGTGTTATATATGTGAGTGTTTACATAAAGGAATAAGATAAAGGCCTTAGTATCAGTTTAAAGCTACTATGTCAAGAATATTTTTATTATTTAAATATTTAGAAAAGACGATCCAGTCATTTTATGTCTAACTGGCACTAGCTAGGTCACATACGAACACTGTTAGTACAGTCACGTTCTTTCACGGGGGACCCACCTTGCTTAAACAAAATGATGTAATTTGTATTTAGCGTTTGACGATATCCCTTGATAACTAAGGCTAACAAATGTAATTCAGGTACTGTAGTGCTTTGATGTTTTATTAGTAACCAGTGTTAAAATATGATAAACTTACAATATAACTTTTAAATATTACCTACAATCTTCATTTCTTAATTATAATTAAATTTGGTGAGGAATTCCACATTTGCAATAAACAATGAAAACAGAAACTGGAGAGAGCCCATTGTTTTGGATCCAGTTCTAAAATACTGTGTTTGTTTTTCATTTTGGATAAGCTAGCATAGCATATCAAATACAAAGTGTGCTGCCTTTTATAAAGCAAACATCATTAGATTAGCTGTTCTGAATGGATAAATAATAGAATCATTCTAAAGAATCTACCCTTAATTAAACTATATAATTGTTAGCAAATCCATTAAAAAAACATAAATGTAACATCACAACAATAAATAATAATAACAAATTAGAAAATAAAACAAAATATAAAATTTGAAAATAATAAAACATAATATAAAATATAAAAATATGCAAAGGGAATGACAAAAATTTATTTTAGCTACACATTTGAGCAAATACATCATAATAATTATAAACAACCAAAACACCAACCCCAAAAAACTACAACACAACAACTGGAGTGTTATATCACAACAAAAAATATTAAAAAAGGAAATGACAACTCTCTCCTCCAGTGAGTGGTGAGCTGCAGTGTACTTACTTTGTGTTACAAACCACAATGCCGAGCAGGTCTCCATGCTGGTCAACCAGGCCACCTCCACTGCTGCCTGGGTGGACTGCACAGGTTGTCTACAAACAGTAGAGAGGTTTAGATCATTTACATGTATGTGTATGTGTAATGTCACATTACATATACCTGCAATGAACTTGTTGAAACGCTGTTTAGAAACAACATCGATATGTGTATGAAAACTATATTATAATTGGACTGGTTTTCTTGATATGATCAATCTTTGGAAGTGTGGGGTTGGGTACAGCACTGACAGATAGGGATCATATTCTAGTGTTATTAAAATAGTGCATGGCCATGGGTGAATATGAATGAATGAATGGACGATAGATGAATGGATGGATAGATAAATGATGGATGAATGAATGAATGTTGGATAAGTCAATGAATGAATGATGAATGAATGAATGTTGGATGAATGAATAATGGATGGATGAATGAATGAATGAATGATGGATGAATGAATGATGGATGGAATGATTATGGAACAGGTTGTCTACAAACACAGTAACACCTGTACTACAAGTATCCACCATTTTTGGACATACCAACCCCAATTGTTATATACATTTACTGTCCATCTCCACATCCCAAGCTTTAAATCTCCAACTGTGGCAGGTGCTTGTCTCTTGTGGCATCCATGCCACACATCTGTTATTTCCCCCATCAGCTTTTCGCTGTGGGCTTAGTCTGACGACTTCTGAGATTAAATGAACTTTCTTGTGAAATAGTTGGAGTCTCATAATGGGATTTTAAGTTGAAAGTAAAACATAAGAGTCCAGTCCAGGTTCCATGTTTCAGAAGACAATTTTCAAAGGTCCATGCGATCCCTGTATAAATCTATAAGATCCTATTTCAGATTATTAGTCTTAAAGAGCAGGGCTTGTTGTCAAGTGCAGCAAACTTTCCATTTGGGCAACCATAACATAGTTATATGATGGCGTTAGTCACCAAATGTACCTCTATACTAATTTCTAATTAATTTTGTGCCTATATTCACAGTGAGCAAGCTGTCATGAGTATGCACTTCAGCTATCTCATGGGTAATGTATTAACTGGTAATTTATTAAAGAATGAATGTTTAATGACATGCCAACACAAAAAGCAAATTGGCTATAAAACAAAGATATACAAGACTAAGATGTTATAAAATAGCACCAAGTACTGATGGATTTGTTAAACCACTCAATTACCTCAGCATTGAATATACTGTAATTAATAAAAATAGATAGCAGCCCACTAATGTTAATCATTATGATGTCTTTTTATTTACTCTTATACCTACTGTCTGAACCAAAATATTAATCTTCTTGTTTATTTACTTACTTTTAGATTCATCTTCAAATTTTATGAAGACAAATTTAACAGAAAATACTGCAGTAACATGGTTTATTTGTACCAGAGTATTACCATGACAACTATAGCATCTTGGGTGACATTAGGCATAGTAACACACAACTTTTTGTTGACTTCCATATTGCTCGATTATAGAATAAACTTCATAGGGGTGTCAGAGATAAACACAGAACTCGATTTAACGCTTACTACCTGAATCATAACTGGAATGTTGTTCACTGTAATGACCTTTGACACCACTCCTACTGTCACTGATGGTGGTAAATTGTGTTCTGCACCAAACACACCATGGCCAACCACATACACTACTGAACCTGAAATATAAAAACAAATCAATTAATAACACAAAATGTATATTAGGTAAAATGCTTACATTCAGGAGTGGAACATAGCTTAGTGGTAAGTGTGTTCGCTCAGGTGCAGTGGGTTGTTGGATCAATCCCATATGGCAGACTCATTGGACTATGTCTCATTCCAGCCAGTGCCCCATGACTGGTATACCAAAGGCTGTGGTATGTGCTATCCTGACTATGGGATAGTGCATATAAAAGATCCCTTGCTGCTATTCAGAAAGAGTAGCCCATGAAGTGGCAGCAGCAGGTTTCCTCTCCTAACTATCTACATGGTCCTTAACCATATGCTTGACGCCATATAACCATACACCAATGTGTCGAGTGTGTCATTAAATAAACATTTCCTTCCTACCTTGCCTACATTCACATAACAAGAACATACAAGACCTCTCAACTGTCTGTGTTTTGTTACTCTAGAGCAGTGAATTAGACATTTCATGCTAGTGAGAAAGAAGAGCAGACGTGTAGGTTGCTACCCATACCAAGATGTGATTCAGGATTGAACAGTCCAATGACAAATGATGCTTTGTGATAATTACTTATAACATAGAATATTTATAAATATCACTTGCTTTAAGGTCATTATATATGAAAATGGAGAGTGGGACATGGCCCAGTGGTAAACGCATTTGCTCATGGTGCAATGGGTCATTATATCGATCCCACATGGTGGACCCGTTGGGTTATTTCTCGATCCAGTCTGTGCTCCATGACTGATGTATCAAAGGCTGTGGAATGTGCTACCCTGTATGTGGGATGGTGCATATAAAAGACCCCTTGCTGTTAATCGGAAACAGCAGCCTATGTAGCGGTAGCAGGTTTCCTGCCTTACTATCAAAATGGTCCTTTACCATGTCTGACACCATATAACCGTACACCAATGTGTTGAGTGCATTGTTAAATAAACATTTCTTTCCTTCCTATATATGAAAAGTCACTGGTCATTCTTAAAATTCAATGTAATTTTGCAATTCGTTGGCTGAGAACCACACTGTTCTATCTCCACTTTTTGTGAAAAATGAATTGAAGTGTCCATGTGACTTTGGTGATGTTATTTGTTTTATCTTGGCAAAAGTTCAGATCACAAGCATGCTTATAATGGGATATATCTGTATTCAGCTTTATTGTATCTCCATAACAAATACACTAGACTGCAAACATTACGTCAACTATTTCTCATAATGTGCTGTACATCACTAAAGTTTTGCGAGAAACAAAGTACTGCGAAAACTGCGATGTGAACTAACCATCGCAATACTGTATTTTTACAGTAATACAATTACTAAAAATAAAACCAAACAAAGTAGAAAATAACAAAAGGTAGATGGGCTATGTAGTAAACGGTGTTTTTTTTGTGTGCACTAAATGTTAGTTTTCTATTAAGCTAAAACAACACATGGCCTGAGCTCTCACTTTACTCTGCAGATACCATTGTGGCTTAAACAACAAAGAATTAAACAATGATACAGTTCTGAAAGCTGATGTAGCAATACTTTGTATATTCAGTTTTGGCTATGGTTGACCGCTCACAATACTTTCATAACGCAAAACTTAGTTGATTTACAGTATTCTTTTGGAGATAGAACAGTGTGATTCTCAGGTGACAAATTATTTAGAGGCTGAACTCTCATAGTCACTGACCATTGACATTGTTTGGGTTTACGTTATGGCTTGGGTTAAGGTTAGTTACACTGTGAGCACCTCAACAGCC
This sequence comes from Peltospira smaragdina, assembly GCA_032361425.1. Lineage (NCBI taxonomy): Eukaryota > Metazoa > Mollusca > Gastropoda > Neomphalida > Peltospiridae > Peltospira > Peltospira smaragdina. Next base: position 8,923 of record JAUTBW010029335.1, read on the forward strand.
TAGTGATGAGAGTACCCATCTGACACTCGGTCAGTCTGAGTTCGATCCCTGCCAATAAGGGTCATATATATAAAGGTGTTTTAATTATAAAACATGTTTTATTTGCTAAAATACTGTTTACTTAACCCACACATCATGTCTAAATTAATAACATCTAACTCATTAAGGCAGAATGTCAGCTGAAAAAGTGTTTTACCTTAACACATTTATTGTAATATTGACTTAACATGTGTTTTTTAGTCTAGAACAGTTTTCTGTGGCTCATATAATCATAAATAAAACAGTGTTGAGTGCATTATAAAATTGAAACATAATTTAGAAAACAAGAAATTATTAAGTTACACATGGATAGAGAGCAGGCCTGTACCCTGATTAAAATCCTCGGAGGGGAGAGAGTATTTTTTCATAAACATTTTGGCACTAGGTTGAGGACAGGAATCATTCTAGAAGTTTAGGTGACATACAAAATACAGGGAATGAAACACTATATAAATTAAACTCTGAGATGTGTACCAGTATGCTATTTTCTGCAGTACAAAAAATATTATTAAAAATCCCTGAGGGTACGGCTCTGATAGAGGGGTAACATAATGACTCTTCACCTTCTTCAGGGACTCCAAGGCTGACACGAGATGTGGGACACTTGAAGTGACTGGAGTACCTGAGCACGGCCAGGTCAAACTGTGCTGTGGGTGGACTCCGCCACAACACCTCACTCCTGCACAAACCAGCACTGGGCTCTAGCTTTACACTGACTGGAGATACAAAAATAATTATACTATGAGTATGTCCATCATGGTTTAATTGAACCAATTCCAGTAATACCATAATGAGATTCGTTATCTCAGTGAATTAGGAGATCATCTGTTTCCATTTTTTACTTTGGGAGGGGATATCATCTAATTGATGGTGGACAGGTGAATGAGCACTGAGATATGTAGCTTCGAGATGGTCATCTGCCTATCCACCATCAGTTAGACGATATCCCCTCAAGAAGAACAAAATATGGAAACTGGTGATCTCCATTGTAAAATACCATTTATCACTGAGGATTAAAAAGTAAACTAAACTTTAAAAAGTAAAATTAAAATACTGTAATAATAACGCAAATTTTTTTCTCAAACATTTTAAAGACAACGATGTAATGACTTAATCGCGTAATGTAATGACGTCAGCAAGCAAAACCGTGACTTTTGACTTTTGGACAAGGTATATCGTAGAATGAACCACTTGTAATTAATCAGTCAAAATGCTCAATTGTTTACAGGTATTTTTCAATATAAATTCATCAATATTTACAGAAATCTGTGACAGTATAGCTTTAAAATGATACTTCTGAGTTTGCTGTAACAATGTAAAACATTTCTTTAAAAAATGTTTTTACAACTAACGCTTTTTTACAGAATATTTACTGTGTGTGCATTTAGTGGATTTGGTAAACTGGAATTAATCTCTCAGTAATTATTTCTGTTATTAAAGAGATGTTCTATTGGATGTGGGATGTTTTAAATTTTGAAGTGTGGTAAACTGGAATTAATCTCTCAGTAATTATTTCTGTTATTAAAGAGAAGTTCTAGTGGATGTGGCATGTTTTAATGTTTGAAGTGTGGTAAACTGGAATTAATCTCTCAGTAATTCTCTGTTATTAAAGAGATGTTCTAGTGGATGTGAAATGTTTTAATGTTTGAAGTGTGGTAAACTGGAATTAATCTCTCAGTAATTCTCTGTGTTATTAAAGAGATGTTCTAGTGGATGTGGGATGTTTTAATGTTTGAAGTGTGGTAAACTGGAATTGATCTCTCAGTAATTCTCTGCGTTATTAAAGAGATGTTCCTCAAACGATTGCTATAAAAAGACACTGGAAAACATGTTCACAACTAAGCTTATAAAAGAAAACTATTTGGTTTTATATTTTAAAAAATACTCTGTGAGCATCTGGTGTACATGGGATTGTATTAATGTTTGAAGTACTGCAAACTGGAATTAATATCTCAGTAATTCTATATATAGACCTACATAAAAATAAACACATTCAATTTTTTTTAACAAAAGAATTCAGTTAATAAAATCATTATGTCACTTGATACACAGATACTGATAACCTAAACAAGTAGGCCTAAATATATTTAGTATATAGTTACTGATAATAAAAAAAGATTTAGTTAAAGGATGATGCTACCACGACAGCAACACTGGAATGTACCTTTAACCCTAACTTTTCCACTAAACATTTTCCCACTCACCACACAATTTAGTTTCAATATTTAAAATGTAATTTTAATTTCAACTCACTTCCTCAGCTTTTAGATTAATATATATCTAGAATACTTTTTATCATTTAAGTATGTATGTATGTGTGTGTCTGTCTGTGTCTGTCTGTGTGTGTGTCTGTCTGTCTGTATGTATGTATGTATGTATGTATGTATGTCTGTCTGTCTGTCTGTCTGTCTGTCTGTCTGCATGCAT
>JAUTBW010029446.1:0-11387 GCA_032361425.1 Peltospira smaragdina
AGAGAGAGAGAGAGAGAGAGAGAGAGAGAGAGAGAGAGCAAGAGAGAGAGAACAAAAATATTTAATTTTAATGACTGCTGGATTTAAGGATAGTATGTACCACATAAACAACCCTATCTTAGTACTGTATTTCTGAGAGAACAAATTTTAGTTTCCATGTGGAACTCGTTCAAACAACTACCCAACCACAAACATCCACCCAAGGCAGAGAGTCCATATACCTATATAGTGATCTGAGTGGCACAGATTGCTTAAACATTAAATGGATATCCATAGAATATTCAAATAAAGAAACCAACCTGTCTTCTGTTTTGATGGCTGTATCGCGATCATAAACTCGAGCCAGCCAAGGAAACAGAGCTATTCCCCGATAGCCAAATATCTTGTGTAAAAATAGCTGAAAACATTAAAAAAAAAACCAGAAGTAAACTAATGAATGTACCCAGTGTAATTATAGAGATTTGATATAACAGAAGATACTGATTATGAATAGACACATATGTATACACACATACATAAATAAAAACTAATTATGCCTAAGCTGAATGGAAATAGAAAAGATTTCAAGAAGCTAATTCACCAGGTGAGTAATGAATGCTAAGTAGATCAGACCCATATTGCTAAGTATTAATTTATTTAATCAAATATAAATTCTTTAGAATATGTTTGTAATTATGTATATGGATATTACATTTCATTGTTTAATATAATATACATGTATAACAATAATGTTAGAGGGTGGTGTGGGATAGTGTGAACTTTCCTAAGCACCAGTGACTTTATAAGGTTATTAGTTCTTGGGTAATTGGAAATTATTTTTTTTTCTACCTGACAAACAATCTGTTATTTACTTTTTGTTGTGTTTTTGTAAATTTAAAAAGCACACAAGGTTAAAAACAGCATTAATATGACACAATAATAAAATAGCTAATATTTCAACCCACTGGATTTGATCCGAAAAGGCTTGATTAAAATAAGTAATTTGCTTTTATTTCTTGTCTCTTGTATTTTATAAGTTTACAATTCTCTGTTGAAGAACGATGGGTTAAAATATTAGCTATTGTGTTGTCATTTGTTGTGTCTTAAATATCATTTTATTTAAAACCTTGTGACTGTGAGTTAACTTTACATAGTTCAGATGTCAGCAGTCTCACTTGTTCTGCTGTATTAAATATGTTCTATCTTTAATTTGGTACTATTTACAGGCCTTCTACACAATAAATTCTTTCACCAAACAAAAGCAAGACAATTTATAAGAAACTATGCCAAAGCCTAATATCCATCTTTCATATAAAAAATTTTGTTTAAAACATGAATAATAATCTGTTTACTGGACTAACAATTTGCCTGGACAATTATATGTTGAATTTAAAAACATAAGAAACCCTATTTACAAAATTGTATCTACTACTTTGTTAATGTGGCTATTTCTCTTTGATCTGCAAAGTGGTCTAGTTCTAAACGTTATTCAATTTATTTTTCTGTAACACTGCACATATAAATAAACAAACATAAAAAAAAAAAAAAAAATTTTTTAAACATACCTGTCCAGTTTCATAAGAATTTCCATGTTCTTTTGGAGTTTCCAGAATACCGACTTCAGCCAACCTAGAAGGATACATTTGTAAAGGTTTAAATGAATAATTTAAAGAAACAGCTGACTGCAAAACTATTTTTACAGGATCAATGTTTATATTTAAAAGTTAAATGCTTACATTATTTAAAAAAAAAAAATAATAAAATTCAATTTAGCAACCAGATTTCATTTTTTAAATTTCAATTTACCATTGTATTTTGTCATATCAAGGTTCAAAACTTATATTTTCCTGATGTAACTAATTTTCTGTCTACTCTAAGCAACTTTAATATTGATATATATAATGGCACTAGTTGCCCAAAATATATACGGGGCCATCTTGTTCCTGTAAGGTAATACAAATCACCAAAATGAGTTGCATTGCATAAAATTATCCAACAGAAATTCTTATTCATAATTTTCAAAGCATAGTATACCAGCTTACTTAATTTGTAAATTTGTCAACATTAAACTATAAAAAATAGGCTTATATAAACCCTCATTTTGTAGGTCTATCAAATAAGGCTGTCCACCGTGACATCATGGAATGCTATGTAACACAACTGGTGGGCAAGAAGACGATTTTACGCATGGCTGATAGTAGTGATTTCACTGCTTACTCGTTGTGTATCATGCTGTTATCGACTGTATATGTAGATTTGACACAGATAATGTGTATGTGCGCACGTGCATGTTTGTATTCGTGTGTGTGAGAGACAGAGAGAAAGGGAAAATGAATTAACGAATATTTATTGCAGGTCCCACTAGTAGCCTAAACGTTACGAGTGAATGAGGTGTATCACTTTCTATCATCTTCTTCTACATTATTATTATCATCATCATCATCATCGTCTTCATCATCATCATCATTATTATTATTATTATTATTATTATTACTATTATATTTCTTTAATATATTACCTGTTGTCTGCATTTAATTGCATATTGCATAAAAATATACCCAGTTATACCATTACCACCCTCCGCCACCTGCTATCCGCCTGCGAATACATGTGTTCTAATACAAATGCATTGTAAAATAATCTGATATGCCATTGTCAGTCGTTTACATTCACAAGGAAATAAATAATTTTTTATTTGTGCAGTACTTCTAAATTTATTTATGATAAAAAAAATATAATAATAATAAAAAATTAAAAAATTTAAAAAAAAATCTGTAACTAACTGTAATAATGCAATCTCTCTCTCTCTCTCTCTCTCTCAAAATTTACTTTTAATAGTAAGCTAATAACTATGATTTAGATTAAGAATTATACTAGCGTAACTGAGATTGTTTTGTTGTGCTTTTTCTTTCTTTTTCTTTTTAAATAAACTTGGAGGTGGGGGGGGGGGAGGTTACAAGACCTTCGTCTGGTGGGCAGTGGTTTCCCCCATCATAATTGTGCACAAAGATCAAATGGGGGCCTATGGTATGAATGAGTGTGTGTGGGGAGGGATCAGCTTCCTCTAGTTCCACCGGTTCTGTTAACTATGGCAACTATACCTCTCTCTCTCACCCCCTCTCAAAGTCACTACTGGTAATAATTAATTTTTTTATTCAGAATTATTAAACGAGGTAGTAAGTGGGGTGAAGTCCCTAAACCTCTATTCCGCCATGTCAATTTACTGCATTCTCTCTCTCTCTCTCTCTGTGTGTGTGTTTAAGTATGTGTGTAATTATACATACATACATACATACATACATACATACATACATACATACATACATACATAAATACATACATAAAAACATACATAAAAACATAATAGGCCTACATTTTATTATGTCATATATCGTCGTACTTGATAACTGTACTTGATATCTGGCCAGTCGCTTGGATTGGAGCTTCGTTTTCCAGATAGTTGCAGGAATCAAGAATGATTGCCTAAGGGAGATTGCTGCAGTAAGCATCCCATGTTATGCTTCATTGCACTGTCAGCTGATCAGGTCACTTAAGAATTACAAAGGGCTATTGTTAACTGCACAGTCACAGGTCTGTGGTGAAATGGGTGTGATTTTGTACATTCAGCAATTGATTGTGGGAAAATAGATCGACTACAGGTTTGATATTTTGAGAGGGCATCCCCAACATGCAGGTCAAGATCCTTTCCTAGTGCCAATGGCATTAGTTACTAAGTTACTAGTATTGAAGTTATATGATAGAACATAGCAAATTAATGGTTACTGCCAACCATTTCCGGTTTGAATCGGCCATCAATACGTCATTTCCCGTATCGGTGGACAGCCTATTAATGAGCTATGCGATTAAAAGTTACCTCAGAACCGTCACGTAACTTGTATAAAATTACTTTGTAAAGATATCTCAGTTTTCATGTACAGATAACTTATTTTAAAAATAAAATGTATAGGCCTAACCTACTTTGCATTATAGCCTACAGTCCAACTTAAAAGCAAATGTGACCAACTCACGATCATCCCCGTCGGTCCGGAAACTGTTACACTAACGAAACAACGGTTACAACTCAACTGATTGTAATTACACAATCAGTTTAATTATTTAAAATATATAACCTTATTCAGTTAACTACAAATATAAGTTAATACAATCTTTAAAACCATAACAGTTCAATCCGCCGACAGATGAAATCCATACGACGGTTAAATGTTTACTTTAGAACATCTCAGTCAGAATATAGTATATTATTTTTAATCGTTGTTACTAAATGAAATAACGATCGTGTACAATGTAATTCCATTATTTTGTTTCTAGAATAACATTTTATTGGGGTTCTTTCTCATTTTAACGGTATGAAATATTTTTTTGATTCAAAAATATTTTGTTAACAAAGTTCATGTATGAGCATTTATATATTAAACAAGCAGTATGTAAAATAGGACAGTTCCTGACCTAAGACGGCTTTTGACCAATAGGGACATAGGCCTATATCAAAATTGTTACATTCTGCGTCGTAATGTTGCTTAAGGACAGTTTATAGAAGCCATATCAAATGACATCTGGGAAGACCCCAGTTATTGCCTAGTGACCACGTCATACGTCAAAATAAACATACTGATGATAGCGGCGATTCAGAACACAAGGGTGTCCGACTCACGACCAGTCTACCCTTATGATATATTGTAATGTGATACAAAATATGTCATTAAATAAAAGTTAGATACTTTAATTTTCCTTTTATGATTTTGTTATTTTCTGGTATATCATGTTTAAAATAATAAATTCTATAGACGGTAGCCTATCTTTGGGAACTCGCTCTATGTTGAATATGGTACATGAATCAGGAAGTTCACACCATTACCCTGTTTTCCTTCAGCCTCAAAGCACTACAAAACTACTGCAACAGTGTTTTTTACATGGATACACACGGTTGATGTCTGCCAAGAAAGTGTCGAAGTCGACCTTGCCTCCTCGAAGCGTCTTGTACATGTAGCGTGGAAGGACCATTTTCGGTGACCATAAGCAGTAATTAGTAAATTGTAGTGCTATTTCAAAAGTCACAATTTGTATGGACTTGTGTAACATATTATCACTATGTTTATTCTGTGTTTCCTCATTAATGTAGTAGTTAACTTGCACAGACACCGAGAATAGAAGCGTGTGTCAAAAGTAAATATTGCCAACTACGACACCAGTTTCGATGAGCAGGATCTTTAGTATTACAGCTTACACCCAAAAGTTTTAAGTTCATTGTGTGAATAGAAAAAATGCACTTTATTTTATAGCAATTAAAAGTAGATTACTAACAAACAGAATAACTGTTCATTTACAATTTTGTGTCATTGGTTGTTTTTGTTTCGGTGCTTTTTTATGGTATTCGTGTATATCCTGTTAAGTTTGGTCTTCAGTTGCAAATTTCTACTGGTGATCTTGTGTAATAAATAAATAAATAAAATAAATAAACAAAAGTAGCTCTGTGTATGTGCGTTCATGTTGTTAATTCCTACTGATAAGTTGATGATCCAAGGAAATATATTTTAAAATCCATATAAGATTGTCATATGTTTGGGTAGCCTTTGTATTAAAATGTTTGATAGGTTATCCTGTCAGTCACATGACTTCGATAAGCAGACGAACAAGTGACATTTATCAGATCTTAATGAAGAATAAAGAGGTTACATTCGATTATACAATTTTTTTTAAACCATGTAAAAAAAGGTATTAAGAAAAAGTGACCTTAATTTGTGAAAATTGCTCAAGAAATGAAACATCTTTTTTTACTACTTCTATCGAAACTTGTCTTCTGAGTGTGCGTCATCGGCAGTTGGCATTTAATACACCACCACCGGTTCTCGATAATGTTAGTTGATGCAACAGTTTGAGGATCTACAAAATAAAGTATAAACACATTTTCAAATGCAGTTCTTTACTATTACATACGTACAAACATATTCATTGCTCAGCATATATCAGTGTCACTCTCTTTGTGTGTTTGTGTGTGTGCATGGGTGTTGTTGTGTAGACAAACCTAAAAAATTCCGAGAATGGTTCACTGTTGAGTGCGTATAGCTCTTTGGACTGTCGGCAATCAATTAGTGGAATGAGGGTCTGGGCATCGCATCGTTTAGCTGGCATGAAAAAACACTTGTTGTGTTTCTCGGCAGATGCCACCCAAGACCCACTGACCTTCCACTGTTCGACCTCGTTGGTATTTGCGCCAACCTAACTTTGCCTTGTCGATCTCAACCACCATGCCATAATCTCAAATTTCCTTGGTGCCTTGCTCTTCCACGATGAAGCTACACACTTCTCGACAGTAGCTGTAATGATGTCCCTCGTCGCTTCCGTCATCTGTGGATGAAACAGAAGTCTCGTGGATGGCCATGCTGTAGTCCAGCTTCTGGATGAAACAGTAGGCCAAGAGGAGGCTCTTCCTGAACGACATATTAGAGCCAGCAAACCAGGTTCTAGTATGCAGCTGGACTTGATTCAGTCCGCCTTTCTTACATGCTGATTTGTTGTATTGAAAGCGAAAGTTGACGGTCTTGGTGCTGATCCGCTTTACCTGGTACAGTCGGTCCAACCTGTTGCCACAGGTGGGACAATCAACACTTCTTGGCAGAAGCTGGTGATGTCGGCAGAAGCCGATGGTCTTCTCGACTGTCTCTGCCTCCTTCAACAAGTGGCACCAATTCAGTGGTTGCACCTTCCCCTCTTCTTTTAGGGTGGGGGCACTAGTGCTGCAGTTGACACCTTCATCCATCTCCCTCTTTTCTGCCATGTCTTAATTAACGATATGACATTGACTGTCAGTTTACCACAAAGAAACCAACATTCACAAAACTCACCTTTTATAGCATCCATCCAATGACACATGTCACAAACTACTCGCAATTCTCGATTTGGGTGCATTACGTGATCGATCTAATTCCAATCAGCCACGTAGAAAACACAATCCTTGATCACTCCTTCAATACAGTTTGTCAATTTCCTATTACTTTCGGCAACTTTCGTTCTCTTCCGTCGACGGGCGTGTATTGTCATTGGATGAACGACATCAAAGTCTGAACAGTTTCTGTCAAGTTCATCATTAGCTCAATCAGATAAAGGGTTGCGATTCCACGAAGTCGACTCGAGATCGAAACCAGCTAGAGGTAAGTCCTCATTCAATCCTTGTGAGATAAGTAGTGGGGAGAGGTCAAGAGTGAAAGAACAAGAGGAGGACACAAGAGGAAAGGAAGGTAACGAAGAACACAAATTGCCAAAGAAAATGTACTTTTTAAAAATTCATCCCCCACAAAAAAAACCCACCCCACTTTTCTATATGACACCCCACCAAAAAATCCCTCTTTATATTATTATTCATGAACCTATTAAATATTCAACACATCATTATATTCATAACGGGGGGGGGGGGGAGAATCGGGAAGTCTTTCCATGTTCTGTATTGTCAATCGGATTCCTGTCTAATTTCAATACTGTTTGTAATGAATATTCCCACGTGAACCTTGACAACAGATTATGTGGTATGAATGGAAATCTTCACACTCCGTAAACAAAATGAAGGGGTGGGTGAAATTGGAGGAAATGCTGCCAGCTAGTGTCAGGCTTTGCAGAAATTTGATTTTTTGAAGAGAAAAATTTACAATCTTAGATTCGGGTTGCATGCGCATCCCGACAAACTGCTAGGTGGCATGTAAAAAGAGCATTATTTGTGTAGTGTTTAAAAGGAGCTTTGTACAAAAATTGTTTATACACCGTTTGCCATATAAGGGCACCGAGGTCGTGCTCAAGTTTGAGTTTCTCCCTTTTTTTCAACAAACTCATGCAAAGCCTTGCCAAAGCAGACGAATCTAACATGAATTTTTTTCCTCAAAGCTAAATACGATTTCAATGCACTTGAACTCCACAGTCGAAAGTCTCGGGAACGGGAACGGGAAATTGTATTTCCATGTCTATAACCACTTAAGGTTCAGACACGCCTGTCATGAGATCAGTGTCTGGTTGCCCGGTCACTACCTCATGACAGGAGGGGGAGGGGGGTGGAGTAAGTGGCTATGGTCGGAATTTTGAATTAAAATTTATTGAGAAGATCTGAGTGGACGTAAAAAAGCCAAACAAAAAGATTAGATTTCTCAAGCCAAAGATTTTAAGGTGATTGTGAGTAATTTTATTTAGACATGCCACCAAAATAAAGGGTGTCAGACTATTTACTAAAAAACTAACATATTTCAAGAGAAGGAGGAAACTGGCAAGGGGTGTATTGCGCTCTTTCTGTTTGCACAAATAAAAAAATGCAAAAAAGCTGAGCATCCTTTATTTGTACCAAACATAACATGATCATAGAAAAGAAGTTGAGATTTTATCTGTTACCTACAGATGTGAATAAAAATGTCAGTCAGTGAGCTAATGCTTGTAACAGAATGGGAAATCCAGTTCACTTACCTTTAGTGCTAGCATTTCTTATCTGTAACAAATACATGTAGACTAAATCACTGGATGGTTAATACAACAACAACAAAAATAGCAATAACAATTATAAATCGAATCACTATATGCCTACTCAAGAAGCCACTGGGTGATACTTGGTGTTTTTTACATGGTAGCATGAAGTGTGTGTGTTTGTGTGTTTGAGTGTGTGTGTGTGTATGTGATCTTAATAATTAAAAAAATAATTTTAAAGAAATGATAGTACTAAACGAGTAGGCCTACTAAGCTACAATGCATACTTTCACACACACACACATACACACACACACACACACACACACACACACACACTTCCAGTCACACAATAATAAACCAGAAAGGTATGGAGCCTCACACAACACGCGCGCACACACTCATGACACTAGCATAGCCTCAGGTTTGGTTCTGAAAGTCATGTTTATTTCCTGATCATCAGTATCCACTTCTGGCTCAAACTTTTATCATTATTACTGTCATTTTGACCGTAAATCACAAATCAAACAAACTGTTGGGAAAACCGTTGAATGCTCTAATTTCGTTTTGTACCTGCTGTGACGAAGTGTACTTATGACTACAGAAACTGATTTTTATATGTAAAACCTGAGTGTGATGCGAGATTGTCTGTGAATACCACGCACCACAACCTAAGTAACCACTCACCTTCCTTGTCTTCTCGCATCACACTGCGATGTGGTGAAAGTGCAAGAATTTTTTGAATAATGCCCCTGTTTTATAAGTAGCCCATCTGTATAAACTATTTTTAAATAACTGGTAGCAGTTTCTCAACATCTATTCTCAACAGGAATACAAAAAAAAAGAACTGTCTGTTCTAATGGCAGATATTGTCAATAACTAACTCACTGTCCACGATTGTATTTTTTTTACAAATTTACATTCATCTATCTCCTCTGTCAAGCTTTTTCTCCCAGTAATATTTAAACTGGCTCTTACCACAGAGAAAACCCAATAGTTATTATAGTTCAATTTAGTCTCAGAAGATGCATTCTTTTTAAAAAGTTGAGTTATCACAAAATTGAATTTTAAGTTCAAATACAAACAAAATTGCTTTTTTAATTTACTTGCAAACTGTCGCGTTGCATTGGTGTTAACAGATAACAACAGGGCAAAACACAAGGTACAAAACAATTATTCATTTATTTTCAGTTTCAAAGCAAAAAGGGCATTTATACTAGACATTCAAGCATTTCATTACGCACTCGGGTGCATGCTTAGTACAGGTCAGTATATATTTACATCCGATGTGAACTATATTACAAATTTAAACAATGTTAAAATTAAAGTGTTATTAATTCGCCATGGATAATGATATTAATTTAGTGTCTGCAAATTGTCAGGGTCTTGGGGATGAAAGGGTTTTGAGAGATGTACTAAATTATTACAAATCCAAAAAGTATTCTATAATATGCTTACAGGACATACATAAAGATAAAATGGGTGCACAGCGTATGGAACAGTTTTGGAATACACAATCAGTTATAGCGCCATATAACACAAGACAGAGAGGGGTTGCTACCTTATTCAACAATGATAATGAATATGTTATAGATAAAGAAAAGACGTTAGCAGATCCGGGTGGTAATTATATAATAACTAGAATAACCATTAATAAGCATACTGATATAACAATTGTTAACATCTATGGTCCAAATGAAGATTCTCCTCAATTTTTTAAAGATATATTTAATCAAATAGATTTTGAAGAAGAAGAAGTAATATTTTGTGGTGATTGGAACTTTATTTTAGACCCAAAATTAGATTTAGAAAATTACAAAAATGTTAATAACCCAAGGGCTAGAAAAGTTGTACTAGAAACTATAACGAAACACAACTTGGTCGATGTATGGAGAATACTTAACAGTGATACTAAAGCGTTTACTTGCAGGAGGAAAATAACAAGACAGCAAGCCCAACTTGATTTCTTTCTAGTATCCTCAAGTATATTTTATAAAATATTAGACCCCCATTTCTGTTCTCTTGTTAAAAATATTATAAAAGAAACTAAGAATGAATATGCAATCCCAGTGTTAAATGAAAATTTTCAGAATATTAATAATGCAAATATAAACTAAGATACCAGTATCTTTATTTCTAGAAACGGTTTTAAAGAAATTTGGGGTAGGACAATATCGTACGTGTCATGGAAAAAACGTCAAGAGGCAAAAGAAGAATCTAACTTAGAAAATATCATTAATAATATTCAGACAGAAATTAATACTAATTTTCAAAACGTCAATGAAAACACCTTAGAAAAACTACATGATGCTCAAACAAAATTAGAATCAATCAAATATAAGAAAACAGAGGGAGCATATATTAGGTCCAGATCAATGTCTTACCAATTAGACGAAAAACCTGCTGGATACTTTTATAACCTTGAAACCAAAAACTTTACTTCTAAGACAATGATAAAATTAAAAACATCAGCTGGAATAATTACTTCAACCAGGGAAATATTAAAGGAACAAAAACAATTTTACCAAACATTACATAGCTACCAAGTGTAACAAATAGTAATATAAATGATTTAATTGATTCAAACACACCTAAACTTGATAAAAACACAGCTGAAAAAATTGGAAGGCAAACTATGTATGTCCGAATTTGTATCTGCTTTAAAGAAGATGAAAAATAATAAGAGTCCAGGTCTAGATGGCTTTACGGTAGAGGTTGTTTGTTTGTTGTTGTTGTTGTTGTTGGGTTTTTTTTGTTGTTTTTTTTCTGGATTGATCTAGGTGATTTTATTTTAACAGCCATAAATGAGGGTTATGAAAAACAAGAATTATCTGTGTCACTTAGAAGAGGAGTAATAACACGTATCCCAAAGCCAAATAAAAATAGACATTTGCTAAAAAAACTGGAGACCAATATCACTGTTAAATGTAATTTACAAATTAGCATCGTCC
>JAUTBW010029557.1:0-11386 GCA_032361425.1 Peltospira smaragdina
CCTGCCAATTAAACATTCCAGCTAATGTTTACATCTTATACAAATGGCGAAAGTCTTCTCAACGCCGTGATGTCAGATGCCATAGGTTACATAATTACCAGCCAATCAGAATGAGAAGTATACTAATGACAGCCAATCATTGTTAAGAGAACATACGATATTGTTATTAACCACGAGGGAAATCATGCGATAAATATGTCCTTTGTTATTTCTTAACTTGTAGGTATACATCACTGTTACTGTATACTATTTTCAGTCTATGATGCTGAAGACCAGAAGACTGTGATTGGCGCAATAAACCTGACCGTGGAATGTCTGTCAGCTTTACAGTGTGTGGAGAAAGAGATGAAAGTCGAAGGCACTTACTAAAGCAGACTCTTAGAGACATCCCCTTATTGACCACACTACAGGGCTGTACAAATTATTCCCTGACAGTATTGACTTAGAGATGACTTTTATTGTCAGCAGTCATTTGGAGATGACCTTTAACTTACTGGTCACAGTGTTTTAGAGATAAGCATATATTATTCCTTGACAGCATTGACCTGGAGATGACTAAATAACAGCTGTATGAATTGACTTATTGACAGCAGTGTTTTAGAGATGACCAAAATACAGCTGTATGAATTGACTTGCTGGCAGCAGTGTTTTAGAGATGACCAAAATACAGCTGTATGAATTTACTTATTGACAGCAGTGTTTTAGAGATGACCAAAATACAGCTGTATGAGTTGACTTACCGGTACTGCAGTAGTGTTTGAGAAATATCATATCAAAATACAGCTGTATGACTTACTTAGTCTTTTAGAAATTACCATACCAAATTTCAGCTGTATGCATTGACTTACTGAGTGTTTTAGAGATGACCAAAATACAGCTGTATGAATTGACTTACTGACAGCAGTTTTAGAGATGACCAAAATACAGCTGTATGAATTGAATTACTCACAGGTGTTTTAGAGATTTACTAACAGCAGTGTTTTAGAGATGACCAAAATACATATGTATGAATGGATTTACTGACAGCAGTTTTAGAGATGACCAAAATACAGCTGTATGAATAGACTTACTGGTCAACAGCAGTGTTTTAGAGATGACCAAAATACAGTCGTTTTAACATCAGTCATTTATTAGTGACAGCTGTATGAACATATTTTAAATAGATATTGTAAATAAGATTATTATCATTAGGTTTAAACTGTGGAAATAGAAATCCACATTATAAAAAATCAAATGTATTGTGATGTTTAAAAGATAATTACATTTGTAAATGGATCATATTTAACTTATTTTGTAATCTGTTAGTGAGAATGTAATTCTTCTTAGGTACATATAGTATTTAAATAATGTGATATTGTAATAATAGATTTGTAATGGAAATTAAAGATCCACTGTGGGTTAACATTTCTTACAAACAATGCTATCATATATATATATTTTTAAGGTTGTACATTTATAGGTATAATATTTAAACATTTTTAGTTTTTGTAAAGATAGGTTTGTAATAAGAGGAACAAAGACAAAAACATGCTAAACTGCAACGGCAGTTAGCATTGCTGATGAAAATATCAGTCTGCTTCAGCATATTTACACTTTCAGTTCAAAGACATGTAAAAAGACATTTTAATAACATTTGTATGTTAACAGGCAATGTTATCTGATTTTAAAAGTATGATGATAACAAATATATCGCACTTTTTTTTTGTTTTAATGATTTACATATTACATGCTAAACACTAAATCTGGTTGTTGTTTGAAAAGAAAATGTTTTCATCAACAAACATTCATTTGTTACATATTGCCTTGCAGCTGTATCCAAAAACTTGTTATTTTATTGTTTTACTGTGATATGTAAATGTTTTTATATTTTCCGTCCTGTTGTTTTGTAATAGTAAAGTGCCTATAAACTGTAACATTCTTAGTATGAAAGATTTTGTAATAAATTCATACATAGCATAGACACTTTGTTATTAATTGTATATGCTAATTTTAGTTAACAAATCATTGTGCATGCCTATCTGGTAGCAGTGGGTTTCCTTTTTGACATAGAGCAGGACATAGCTCAGTGGTAAGCATGTTTGCTCATGGTGTGGTGGGTCGTCGGATCGAACCCACATGGTGGACCAGTTGGGCTGTGTTCCGTTCCAGCCAGTGCCCCACGACTGGTATATCAAAGGCTGTGGTATGTGCTACCCTGTCTGTGGGATAGTGCATATAAAAGATCCCTTGCTGTTAATCGGAAAGAGTAGCGTATGTGGCGGCAGTGGGTTTCCTTCCTTACTATCAAAATGGTCCTTTACCATATGTCTGACACCATATAACCGTACGCCAATGTGTTGAGTGCGTCGTTAAATAAACATTTCCTTCCTTCCTGTTAAATTCAGGTTGTAATTTATTGTGATGTATAGGTTATGTTATAGCATGTTTCGGGTTTTTTTTTTAGTTAGTGTTTCAGTTGTGAGTTTTCATTGGTGATATTTTGTTGAAAGTGTGCCATTTGGGCATTGTGATAAATCTGTGCATTTTCCTAAATGTTTGTTTAAAAGTGAAAGTGTCTGCCTGACATGCAGTTGATCTGAGCGTGATTTCTGTCACGTAACCTCTAGGAAATCTGTCTAATTAAAAAAAATATCTGACATCAATATAACAGTTTATTAAAAATGTTGAGGGTATCATTAAATATTTTAAAAATTATTATTGTGTCTTAAAGTCAATTGTCATGTCTTTATCAAAGTCATTAAAAGAGGTTTTATTAAATAAAAAATAATACACTGGTCTTAATTTTTCAGACTGCTAAGAACGAAGTGAATGTTCCTGTTCTGAAGAATTTTGTTGAAATGTTGTATTCTTTGACAATCGACATGACAACGAAAAGAAAACACACACTGGTATGTATAAATAGGTTTATACAATTATTATAATAATATGGATGAATTTTCATATTTGGTACATGGCATGATTTGAAAAAAGAATATGCAACCTCACTTAGTTTAAAAGTTTGGGAATTTTTCATTTTACAAGCAGTTGGTCCCAGAATTTATATTTCTCTGTTTGCTGTGATATGTTATTGCTGTCTTTCAGCACTTGTTTCCCTTGGTGACCTGCCTTCTGTGTGTGAGTCAGAAACAGTTCTTCCTCAATAACTGGCCGTATTTCCTGACAATGTGTCTGTCTCAGCTGAAAAACAAGGACGCCAAAATGTCCAGAGTAGCCTTGGAGTCACTCTATCGACTGCTTTGGTAAGCTCCTACCATTATTGTTATTAATTTCTAATACAGTCCAGTAATAGCTAATATAGTTTGTAGGTTTCCAGTTTCGCACTATTGTTCTATTAGTTGTACGTCTTAATGCTAAATAACCACAATAAAAATCTATACTGTTTTAAATTTTAAAAACTTTTTGCAATACAAGTATGTGTTGTGATATTTACTGAATTTTTAAACCACTTTGATATGAAGTAAATGTGTAAATTACTTGTAAAACATAATTTATGCAACCTCCATAGAACCCTTTTGTTATACCTTCCAATTTCCTACCAAATTATATATTTATCTTCATGTCTGTATTCTGTAATGCTTTGTCTCAATGGACTAGTGGTAAAAGTGCGCGCCTATCATGCAGTTGATCTGCAATCAATCCCAATTAGTTTTAGGTAGTCCCAAGACTTTTTCTAATTAAAATGTTTCCGATGTCAATATAACCTTTAATAAAAATGTGCTGAGTACATCATAAAACAACAACACATACACAAAGTATTCAGTAATGATTCAAATTATTTTATCACAACTATTTACTGTCAAGAGGTTCATTCCACTAAGTTATATTAATTATATTTTATGCAGGGTGTACATGATTCGAATCAAATGTGAAAGCAACACTGCCACACAGAGTCGACTTCAAAGCATTGTGAACAGTCTCTTTCCCAAAGGATCTAAGATGGTCACTCCAAAGGACACACCTCTGAATATATTTGTGAAAATCATCCAGTTCATTGCAAAGGTTAGTGTTTGTATTGGTAGCAGACCCAAGCTAACCATGGTAATTTTTATTATTTTTCTTTTTATATTATAGATTTTATAATAAGACATTTTGTGTTTAATTAACATTTGATTATATTCAAACAAACAAAAGAGTTTGATTTTGAATTTTGGGCATTTCTATAAGCACAATTATTGTACTTTCATTTTGATATATTTCTTATATATCAGAATATGTATTGTCATGCTTATTTTCAGGAAAGACTTGACTTTGCCATGAAGGATATCATATTTGATCTGCTTTGTGTTGGAAGAAACTTCAAGTTTTTAACTCATGAGGTAAGATATAAAAAAATATTAATAAGTATTAATTAATAAAACTATTTAAAACACCTGAAACCTGAAAGAAAAAAATATATTACCACTATTTAATAATAGCCAAACCATTATAACAATGCTAAACTAAAACCTGTTAAATATTTGCTAATATACTTAATGAAAAAGAGCAGAATATTTTAACCTTAGTATTCAAAAACTGTTAAACTGGTTAAGTACATTAAAAAACCAAACATATAACATATAATTTTTTAAAGATGATGTGAATAGGTTTATAAGTCTCAGTATATTTCAGAATTAATGAATATGAGTAGTTGTCCAAATGAAAAAATGGAGCTTGATTTTTTAAACAATCTGAGATAAATGTCATAACTTACGACATCACAGCATAATTTTATATATAATGTCATCACTTAGGAGATATTTATGTAATAGTAGTGCCATAGTTTATTGTAACATAATCCTTTCTCCCCAATTGTCATGTTTATTTGTTTTTGTTTCAACTTTGGTTTTCAGAGAATGAGTATTGGCCTGCGAGCATTCTTGGTAATCGCAGACAGCCTGCAACAGAAAGATGGCGACCCTCCCATGCCACAGTCAAATGCTGCTCTGCCGTCCGGCAGTACAGTGAGGGTGAAGAGGACTTTCCTCAATAAGATGTTGTCTGAAGCCACAGCTAAAAGCATAGGTCAGTTAGACTGCAGTCACATGTACATGTTAGAAGCATTGAGCTTGAAGTTCAGGGTACCCCAAAGTATTGTCATGATTTATTTGATATAGGACTTGTTATCTAGTGTTGTTTTATGAGGCCATTGAAGTACCATATTAAAATTTATAATTTATGATATTAGAAGGATTTATCATCAGGTACAAAACGCCCCAAAGTATTCTGCTGCTTTTTACGAGATAGGACTTGTTATCTAGTGATGTTTTATTAGGACAATTAATTTAAGAAATGTCATATTATAATTTCTTAATTAATTTGTGAAATAATTATACTGTACCAATAGCAATTGCGTTGAAATGTGTAATTAGTATAACAGGTGCATAACGCAAAAAGATGGTGGATACATATACTTAATTAAATTCATAAAAATCTTTTTGCAATATATAAAGTTTGTGCTTGATTATTTTTATGTAGCTTTGCAGTAGTTTTGGACTCCTCGATAGCCTAGTGGTTTGTCACTAATCTGTAATTGATCCATGTCACGTAGCCTTTAGGTGTTTTCTTTAAGAATGTTGTTTTTCCAGTGCTGACATAACTGTTAATACACCATGTTGAATGCATTGTTAAATGAAAAAATTAATTTTAAAAATAAATTATAGTTGTCTTATCACTGTAAATAAAAAGTGTTAAGTGTATTATTAAAAAACAACAACATCAAAACATTTTGCTGTTCCTCAGGTCTGTCTGCGTATTACCCACACATCTTGAAAACCTTCGATGCGATGCTGAGAGCTCTAGACCTGCAGGTGGGGCGCACTCTTCTCCTCACCAAGTCGGAGAACGCCAGCAAGGAGCCGGAGGAAATGATTACGTAAGTTAAATTTACTGCTGTTAAAAACACAATTTTATTTAATTTTTTAACTGGTGGAACAGTAGGAGAGTAGGGGATGTTTTATCTTTAATATTTTAATTAGCAAAAGTTATAAAACTTTTTTCTTTTTTTTATTAAGTGATTCGCAATTAATGTTAAATAGTTCACAATTGCACAGCAATTTTTGAAATTTGTTTATTAAATTGTGATGTGATACAGAATAAATTACACCCTGAAAAGATGTTCATGTGGTTGGAAGCAGAATGGAATGGTTATTTGTTTAACAAAACTCCAGCACAAAATAAAAAAGGTTGGTTCTGAGCATCTTGTACCAGCGTCAACCTAGAGTTAAATATTTAAAGTCTTAGTGAATAGGTGCAATACCACTATACCCTTTGTCTCAGTTGTATCTAAAACACATCATGTATGGATATTTTCTTATTTGAGCAGCGGTGACCGGAAGCCGAAGATTGATCTGTTCCGGACATGCATTGCGGCGATTCCACGACTGATTCCAGACGGGATGAGCTGCCAGGAGCAAGTGGAACTCCTCACCAGACTCACTGTGCATGTAGATGAGGAACTCAAAGGGTTTGTTAATTCTAATAGCTGTGATTATTTTATTTATTTTAATTTTTATTATTATTATTATTTTTATTATTATTATTATTATTATTATTATTATTAATAATGCACTCAACACTTCGGCATTGGAAACATTTCAATTTGAAAAAACTCTAGTGGCTACCTGAGAAGGATTGATCTCAGAATCTAATGAAACTTAACAACAGCTCAGCTGATTAATCCTTCTCAACAGCTCAGCTGTTACAATGTTGATTAATCCTTCCCAACAGCTCAGCTGTTACAATGTTGATTAATCCTTCTCAACAGCTCAGCTGTTACAGTGTTGATTAATCCTTCTCAACAGCTCAGCTGTTACAATGTTGATTAATCCTTCTCAACAGCTCAGCTGTTACAATGTTGATTAATCCTTCTCAACAGCTCAGCTGTTACAATTTTGATTAATCCTCCTCAACAGCTCAGCTGTTAAGAAATTTACTAACATATATGAATTCTTATGAATAGCAGTATCAACAGTTCATAATGATCAGAAATCACATATTTTCAGAGCTATTTTAGGCTGGTGTTGTAAGGCCTGTCCTTACAGCACATGCTCAACAAGATGGCATAAACAGCATTACAATAAAAATAGCACAGTCAAGTCGGACAACTAGAAAAGGTGAAATATAATTATTAAAGAATAATTTAAGCTAGTATTCTACAACTGTTGTTACAAAAGAGCATTGTAGATACTGTATTTACTGTTAAAGATCTGTAAGTGATGTATTATTATTGTTTTCATTTTATAGGTTAGCTTTCCAGGCTCTACAGAATCTAATGCTCGAGTCAGAAGCTTGGAAGGGACATGTGATTCATGGTATGTTATTTTGTCTCAGTGTTAAAAGAATAAAATTAAAATATCTGAAAGATGCAGGTAATACATGACTGGTTAGAGGGTGGGTTCTTTTTTCCAGATCGTTTCATGTATTCTCGTTTTAAAATCTGCAAATGTTGATGCAGCAGTTTTTGTCATTTCTTTATATATAAATTAATTTTATAATTTGTATAAGATTTTTTTTCTTTTTTTTGATCAGTCTGATATCTCACTTCATGCATACTGCCTCATAACATAAATTTACATTACAAGCAAAAATATAAATTTACACTGTTTTGTGAACAAAGCTTCAAGTCATGTAACTTAATCATCCTTTTTAAATTTAATTTTGATGTTTAACAGAAATGTAATGGGTAAATGATAAAATGAGTTAGATTATAACTGTTTACTGTATTGAACTTTTATACCATCTGTTTACTGCAGGTTTTGTGCAGTTTGTTCACAAGGACATCAGTGACACCAACACCCACCTCCTGGACAGCGTCCTCAGGATGCTCATGCAGCTGCTGGTTCACTGGAAGTCCAACGTCGTCTCGGGCAAAGAAAATCAAAAGGTACGCATTAGTTAAATAAACGTTATTTTGCACCATATCTTTGTCATAAAAGATATTGTACTTTATGTCCCAGAAAAGGTACCTATTTAATCATGAAAATCAAAGGATTACTTGAAAAGTATTACATATGATTTGTCCCTAAAGTGACTTTATATAACAGCATATTTCATTTCTTAATGATATATTTAATTAGTAATTAAGTTTTGATGACAGTCGGTAAATCAGAAAATACTAACAGTTATTTGGATGTGGTGTGGTGTACTATGCCAAAGTCCATCACATTAAAAAAATATTTGTTAAAATATGTCCAAATCCTCATTTTCACATTCAAAATTACAGAGAAAAATTATTGATATATTTAAAATGTGTAATCTAAGAATATGCTATTAAGTACAGTATTATTTCATATTTAGGACATCCCCTCTGATTTGAATGCTGCTGTCACTGCAGTTGCACCTAACTCTGGTGAATCTGGACATTCTACACAAGGTGGAGGGGCTTGTATCTACAGAATGTTTTTTTAATATGGTATTAAATGCAGCAATATTTCTTATTCAGGATGTCCCCTCTGACCTGAATGCTGCTGCTGCTGCCACTGCCATTGCGCCTAACTCGATGGTGAACCTTGACGTTCTACACGAGGTGGAGGGGCTGGCGCTGGTCATGATGTGCAGCTGTCGTGTGGTTACCAGGAAACTGGCCGGTCACTTGCTGAAAGAAGTCAGGAACGTCTTCAACCTCTACAATACTGCTCAGGTACGAATTAATTTTAATGTTTTTATTTTTATTGTTATTGTTGTTTTATTATTATGATTGTTGTTGTTTTTGTTTTTGTTGTTGATGATGATGATGTTGTTATAAGTATTATTATTATTAAAAGAAGTTAGTAATGTCTTCAACCTCTAGAACTCCGCTCAGGCATGAATTAAAAACCCACAAAATATTGTTCAGTCAGTGGCGATATTTGTTTCATTATTATTAATTCAGCTTAAAAGATTATTGAAAGACATTTTTGTTTTATGTTGTAATAATAAATGCACCTTTCTGTTATTCTGCAAACATATACTTTCTGAAAAAACTAACAACCAAAAATAAAAACACATAAAATAATTTTACTGCATACACTAATAACTACAGCCACTGAAGCTGACTAGAATATGTTAAACTGTAACAAATGGTTTAGGTGACTGTATTTTTATGCCCATTAAATTGTTTCTTTTATAGATTTTAAAACTAATATTTAACATGAATGTATTATGTCTAACATTAGTTTTCTTTTTAATAATTGATTACTTCTTTTTCCTCTTATTTGCAGATTTGTAATCCTTGTTTGTTGGATGTCATTGACAAGGCTTGTCCAATAATACTGGAAAGATTACAAAGTTTCCTACCACCTTCAGAAAAGGTAGGTGTATGAAAGTATACTTACTTAGAATTAAATGAGATAATTAATTAAATATTTCTCAAAAAAATATTGATTTAATGTTAATATTTACCATACCTGTCATTAAAACTTTAAAGTTATTAATTGATTTATTTTAAATTTATTTAATTAGTTATACTTGGAATTTATGTTTTAAATTTAATAACATGCTCAACAGTGTAGTATTAGTTTTGAAAATATTTTTCCACCCACCACATATCAGGCATCCACTTGCATCACTGTTCTATCTAATTTCAACAAATCCTGTTTAAAAATGATAAATGATACTCTGATAATTTGTTCAGTATTACATCGCAGAGAACAGCACAAATATCTAAAATTGCAACACAGTTCTGAATCATTTTAATGCTAGTAACTAATTAAGTTTGAATATTTACTAATACAAATTTTAAGGAAAAAAAAATTCCCAGCTTATTATATACAATAATGCAATACTGGTAATTATTAAATTTTTTCCAGCCAATTGTGCTGAGTCTTCCAAATATCGACTTCGCATGGGTTGTTGAGCGGGCTGCATCGTGCTGGGTGCCGGCTGGTGGTGGGAGCACACAGGATGGCAACCAGATCAACTACAGCTTCCACCGCATCGACATGTGGATCCGCTGTGTTGCAGGTTTCTGCTCTAAAGACTTTGCGCTGACCTCGTGCCCTCATGCTGTAGGTCACGCCTGGCCGATTATCTATAACAAACTGACAGCGCTGTTTCCACTCGTTGATCCTAAGTAAGTTTTGTTCAACCAGAATTGTAAAACAGTTGTAAAATTGTTATAAAATATGAGAGAGAGAGAGACAGAGAGAAACAGACAGACAGATCATGTACTGTGTACTGTCTCTTTTTATCTCTCTCTCACTCTTATTCTTTCATTTCTGTATATATTTTATGTATATTAAAAAAAAATACGAGATAAAACAAAAACAAATTGTTCCCTTCTTTTAAAATTGATCTGAATCATAATATTGATGTTGTATAACTAGATAAAAGGTGTTGAGTGCACTGTTAAATAAAACACACACTGCTCTTTCTCTATCTCTCTTTTATCAAATGGTTAATCTCACAGCTACGTAAAAATACCAACAAAATCATGAATACATGAATGCTGTTGATAGCTATAATATAAAAATACTACAACTCTTTACTGTTGTGTTTCAGCACTCAGACGAATGACAACCGTGCATCATCAATCCTGCGTTCTGGTAGCAAGAAGGTGACGACGGAGCGTGATGTGCACATGCAACTGTGGCAGAACTACGTGGTGCTGGCCTGCAGCATCGCCCAGCATGGCTCGGTCATACCACACAGGTGCTCCTCGCCAGAACTCGGGTACGTTTGCACAATATAATCTCTGTAATAATTGACAATGCTGTTTGTGCTCTTGATAATCGGTATTTTGCAGTTACTATCTTGGTGGGTTTTTTATGATGCACAAAATATGTTTTGCTATTATTATTTTTTTTTAATTATGCATAAAGTATTTGTTGCTATTCTTCTTCTTCTTTTTCTTCTTATGATTATTATTATTATTATTTTATTATTATAGAACAGAATTAAAATAAGTTATTGTTATTATTGTTTTAATTATTATTGTTTTAAATTATTATTGTTTTAAATCATTAATTTATTGTTTAATAATCCACAAACTATGTTTTGGTTTAAGTTCCATTTGATTAGGTACAATCATAAACTTGGAATCCACTCGTGTTTACTATCTTCAACAGAAGTTCATCGGCAGATGGCACCGGTTCTGACAGATGTACATGTATACTATCAACTGCTTAATTATGATCTTAAAAATTATAAATTTAATTCCATTCATTTGTTTTCTGAAACTTATACCGGACAGTGCAAGTTCTGTTTAATACAAGTCTATACTATTAACAACCTAATCTTGAAATCTGTTCCAGCTATATATTTATTGCCTTATCATCTACAGAAGCTCCTCTCCGGAGAGCGCGGGTTCTGACAAGGGAGAGTCTCGCAGCCCTACAAGCAGCACGGCCAGTAACTTGTTCCGCCTACTCATCCCGCTCATGAAGTGCGAGAACTCGGACATGCGCGACACCGTCGTCAATGGCGTCGGATA
>JAUTBW010029668.1:0-11385 GCA_032361425.1 Peltospira smaragdina
TTGTGCTGGAGTGTCGTTAAACATTCATTTGTTCATTCATTCTGTTCTCACACACCGTTCTCTGACGTCCAGTAGCCGATTTTTGTTTTGTGCTGGAGTGTTGTTAAACATTCATTTGTTCATTCATTCTGTTCTCACGCACAGTTCTCTGACGTCCAGTAGCCGATTTTTGTTTTGTGCTGGAGTGTCGTTAAACATTCATTTGTTCATTCATTCTGTTCTCACACACCGTTCTCTGACGTCCAGTAGCCAATTTCTGTTTTGTGCTGGAGTGTCATTAAACATTCATTTGTTCATTCATTCTATTCTCACACACCGTTATCTGACGTCCAGTAGCCAATTTCTGTTTTGTGCTGGAGTGTCGTTAAACATTCATTCGTTCATTCATTCTGTTCTCACAGCTTTCACTAACCTAATAGTGCTGCTAGCTGTTTCGACAGATGCAGGGGTTACTCTCTCACGTGAATGATCCTTGACTGTATGTTTAATGCTGTACACTGTCGATTTACCGTTATTTTAATACTGGTTACTAAAACAATATACAAGCACTACAGTACCTGAATTACATTGTCAATTTACCATATTTTAACACTGGTTACTAAAACAACATACAAGCATTACAGTACCTGAATTACAAAGGATAGCATGAAATGCTAAATACTTATTCCACCATTTTGTTTAAGCGAGGGGGTCGTCCCCCCCCCCCCATAAAAAGAACATATACTAACATAGTGTTTGAATGTGACCTAGGTAGCGATAGTAGCATAATGAGTCTGGTGTGAAGCATGCAAGATAGACATAAAATGACTGATCGTCTTTTCTAAATGTTTAAATAATAAAAATATTCTCGACATAGTAGCTTTAAATAAGTCATAGAGAATATTATATGAGTATTCATGACAGACAATATTTACAACAAGAGTGCCTAAATTATCATATTTATATAACTTATATAAATGGCTAAAGTCTTCTCAATGCTATGACGTCAGATGCCAGACGTAATCAGAATTACATCATTCTGTTTGTATAATGTTTTTCCAGCCTCTCAGAATGAGGTGTGCTCCAGTGACAGCCAATCATTTCTAAGAAGACATACGATTTTATTATTAACCACAAGAGAAATTGTACGATAAATATGTTCCTCGTTATGCTGTACCTTGTAGGTAATAAATTTCCTTCTCTCATTTCTGTCTATTTCTCATTCCAGTTGCACGTCTGTGTCTCAGTTTAGTGTTCTCTGATGCAGTATAACTGTAAATGAAAATGGGTTTGGTGCATCATTAACTAAAACACTTTTCTCTCATTCTCATAAGATCATCCTAAAAATATGCGTCCTCAGATAAATTACTGTTGTTGTATTTCAGAAGCATTGCAAAGAATAAACTGTTGAACTGGAAACATTTCATACTGTGGATGGTAGCTGGTAAGGTTTTCAAACAGTTGTATGAAACCAACAGTAAACTGGACATGTTCAACATTAAAATCAGCAGTAACGTAGGAAAATATCAAATACAAAACACACATTAAAATTGTCTTTAAAACCATGTCTATTCTAATTCAATATATGTATTTCTTCTTTTTAAAAAAATCCAAATGCTCACTATAAAAAATAATTAAGAAAAAAGAAGTGTAAAATTAGGGAATTTGTAAATGGCATGTTGGTGATAAAAAAAAATGTTAGCAGTGTCAGCTTATCAGACATGATGATGCATATTTTTACATTTTTACCTTTAGAGTCTCAAAAGAATACATATGGCTTATCAATTACAAATGGAAGGATTAACTGATCTGTTGTATGTTACGTGTAGACTAAATTAGGGTATTTATTTTATACTCTCTTTGCATTTCGTTGAAGGTATTTGGCACAGTATTGTGGCCTACTTTGGAGTGTTCTACTTCATGGGAAATGAAGCTTTTGTGCATCAAAATGGAAAGGTACAGTAATCATGTGGGACCAAATCTATTAGCTGGGATAGTCTCATTTAAATCTTTGTTGAAGTCGACGTACATCAGGTTTTATTATTTTCATAGATCTTTACACTGTATTTTTCAGTACTATTCTAATGCAGTAAAGTACACTTACGACAAACTGCGACATTAGTTTGTTATAACAGTAGTTAGTTATATACATATTAATAACATATAAAGAAACAAAAACAGAGAAACAGTTTGTTATAACTGGTAGTTTGTTATAAGCATGTTCGTTGTAAGTGTACTTTACTGTATATGTTCATGTGTGTTTTTTGTGTGTTTTTTATTATTCACAGGAACCCTGTTAGAGTAATATTTGTCTCCAATGAGGGTGAATATAATTACACACCAGTAATAATATTGAAAACAGTATGAGTGATGAAACAGTAGATTGCATCCTCAACTCTTACTGTTCTTTATTTTTGCACAAATATACCTATTACATTTAAATCTGCACCCCTGAAGCATTTTTTTATAACCTTCCATTGACAGTGTATTGCACTCATTACATCAGTAGTCCAATTTATAACAAACACAAAACTTTGAAAATGGGTCACAAAATGCAGGCCCTCTATAGCCTTTGCCTTCACTACCTCTGCATAAGTGCAGAACTACCCAACAAGCAACCACTTGAAATCTCTCAATTTTGATACACTGTGACTGGCATTACTATTGATGCCCACTAAACACATGACATCTGTGTTAAATAATGGCAGTTTATGTTTCAACTGTATAGTAAGCATTTGACAGTAGCAATCAAAATCGACACTTTATGAGTAACTTAAAAACTACAGTTATGTTTTATCTGAACTTAAGTTAATATTTGACTTTATAATAAACATATTATAGATACAGAGTTTTAATACATATTCGTGATTAATTGTACATAGCCTAATTATATTTCCCATCTAGGAACAAATGTAAATTTTTTTACTACAACCTTGTAATTTAATCTATTCTTGGATTCGCAGATGATCGGCATGTGGAGTCTAGGATCTATGGCATTCATCGTTGTGGTGGTTGTCGTAAACTTAAAGGTGAAGTCCATTTAAAAACTAACAGGGCCGTTCATTGAACGTTTTTTCAGAATTGCATTGTGATTTGCTACGTAGTGTTCAGAGATCACTATGCAATTGTGAATATTTTTTTTGCTAATTGCTTTGCATATTTGACTAGTATACCAGTTTTGGTAATGACATTTTGAAAATAGAATGTTCCTTGCCACCACCATGTCCTAGAGATTAATCCCATGATAGTTATGCTGGATACTTACATGTTGGTTAACACCCAGATTCAAGGAATCTAATGCACTGCGTATAGATATGTGTACAGGCACTTTAAAGTGACTATCGCACACTTGCAGTAATGGTGGTTCTTGCCAAAAATACTTATTGAATTTTACTTTGAAATATAAAGATAACATCTTCAGTATATGCATGTAAACAATTACGACCAAATAATATTTTTTCTATTATAAAATTAGTAAAATATGAGCGAAATCTAACTTGAGTGACACTCGAGGTTTAACTGTGACATCATGGTTTTGTGCGTACTCTCTAGGACATAAATCACACATAATTCTTCGCGATAAATTGAAACAAGATGGAAGCAAAAACGCAGAGGGTAATGGAATTAGCAGAAAAAAGAAGAATGCGCTATAATTAGCTACAAATATTCCAGGCAAAACCTAACAATGGCACATTTGATAATTAAATTTTTTGAGTTAATTGTACAACAAATAAATATTATATGAGTTAATGTGTATTTATTTCTAACAGATAAATGTAATAATAATAATAAGATATTCGAGTGTAACACTGAAATGGTTACTGTAATAGCACCTGTCTGACATGCATTTCATCTCACATTGATCCTATCGGTGATCCACTACTGACTTTTTAATCAAAATGTTCCTGATGCCGACATAAATGTGTTGAGTGTGTTGTTAAATGTTTTTAAAAATAAAAGAGGAAAAATTAAATAATTATACATCAGCATACATACCTTATATGTCTATTATTTTACTGGATATGTAGGTTATTTTGATTGGGTTGATTTTTGGTGGTGGTTTTTTTTTTTATTATTATTTTATATTTTTGAGTGAGTTTTCTTTACACATTTTATATTTATATTTTCAGCTTGCGCTTCGTACATACTACTGGGGTGGACTAACTTTCATGTCCTACATTGTCACACTGGTAATTGTCACAGTTACTACATTCATATGCAGCAATATAAAATGGCCGTAAGTTTGTTTTTTTGGAGTATATTTTGTATAATTTGTACACGTGTGAAATAAGATATTGTATGCAAAGTATTATTTGACAAAGATTTGCTCATGTAGTCGCTGATTGTTGTTTTTCACATTCACTGCAACACATACATATACATACACATACACTCACAGGTATATATGCACAGACACACACACACAGATATATTTATACACACATACACACACACATGCATACGGTTATTTTACAGTCTTGTTTATAATATATATTTTTATTGTATGAGTTGACAGTGAAAATGGAGATACATATACATGCATATATATGTGTGTGTGTGTGTGTGTGTGTGTGTGTGTGTATAATATTGAAAAACACATGGTGTCATCTGCATAGGTTTGAACCTACAGCACGAATTTGCATAGTCTTTCAAAACCAACCACAACCACTCAACTATAGAGACTCTGTATATTATACATATATCTACCCGGTATATGTTAGTATGTATGTATGTGACTGTGTTGTGAAGTAGGTGGGACATAGCTCAGTGGTTTGCGCATTCGCTCATGGTGCAGTGGGTCGTCAGATTGATTCCACATGGTGGACCTGTTGGGCTATGTCTTGTTCTAGCCAGTGCTCCATGACTGGTACATCAAAGGCTGTGGTTTGTGCTATCCTGTCTAAGGCATAGTGCATATAAAAGATCCCTTACTGCTAATCAGAAAGAATAACCCATGAATTGGTGGCAGTGTGTTTTCTCTCTAAAATATCTACATGGTGCTTAACCATATGCCTGATGCCATATAACCGTACAACAGTGTGTTGAGTGCATTGTTAAATAAAAAATGTCCTTCCTTCCTTTACAGGAAGATATTCCTAGCCTCACAGGCTCTGTACGGCGTCATCTCAAACCTCATCATCAGCCCCAACCTGTGGCTGGTGATCGTCATCCTGACGACGGCCTGCCTCTTCCCCGACTTCGTGTTCCGCGTCGGCGCAGACATGCTCTTTGTCAAGGAGGAGGAACAGCGGGTCAGTTTGATGTCGTCGTCGTTGTTGTTGTTATCGTTGTTGTTGTTGTAGTTTTTTATTTTTGTATTTCCCCCATCTGCCCCCTTTCCTTTTTCACTCTGGAATTCAATCTCCATTTCTCCCACTCATTTAAGTTGTCCTTGAGAGGATGAATAGTTGAAACCAATTTTCCTTAAATCGTTGTAAATGCATGTAGCTGCATGTATCAAAGACAAAATAAGTCTTTAGGAGTTTTGCTCTTGTCAGTGATCATGACTCAAAAATACAATTCACACTTGTTGCTTGGATTTAACTGGAAAATATTTCCTGTTTAAATATATTTTTCACAACGAAACTCTGCTACTGACCGTTAACTATTAGTCTTAGTATAAGAGTGATCCTAATATTGAATAAACAGTATAAACCAATGGGATGGTCATAATATTGAATTGCTGTAAATGGTTATATTTAGTAAATACAATTATGTAATTTTTTATCCCTCCCCATAATTTTAATCATTGTTGATGGCCACATGTTCAGTTTTTACTTAAAAGTCCCTTTTCCTTTCACTTAGAACATCAGTAACTGTATATGCAGTTTTCACTCAAATCCAGTTTTTCTGTCATTTTAATATTTGTTGATGCCACCTTTCCCATTCTCACTTAAATTCACTTTTCCTGCAATTTCGATCTTTACCACTGCTCACGTTTAGTCTTCACTTAAACTCACCTGCCCACTTTTTCACAAATCAGTGTTCCCCTGTGTTTCACACATGAGTGTGTTACTTGTTTTCCCAGACGGTGAAGGCAGCACGTGATGCGGCCCGCAAGAAGGCGATGACGAAAGGCCAGGTGAGCACATCGCAGACGAACCTGATCAGCAAGCCGGGGGCAGGGGGTCCCGACCGCATCCGCTCACCCTCCTTGAGCTCCCTGCACACAAGCCGCTACATGGTGCGGTCGCCGTCCATCGCCAGCGCGTCGAGTCGTGAGTTCACCCCCCACCTGTCGCGACGCCCCAGCCGCAGCAGTCTGTACTCACGGACGTCGGTCGGCCGGGTGTCCATTACCGAGGACGTGCCTGAGCTGGACATCACAGACCCACTGCCAGTGGAGGCCTCCGGCACAGAGTCCACAGAGAGACTCACAGTACGCTCGCCTAAACTGTAGTCAGGTGGAGAGCAGGAGGAGAGGGGTAGGAGAAAGGGTGGGAGAGAGGAGGGGGTAAAGAGATAGAAGGGGAGAGGAGAGGGGTAAAAGGTGAAAGGAAGAGTGATAGAGGGTGAGAGGAGGAGCAGGGAGAGGAGATAGATGTGAGAACTTCATTAAATGCTTAAAATTATATATGTTTGTTTCCAACAGATGATGTAAATGTTGTTGTAGTGACAGTTATTGTAACGAGGGCTGACTATACACATATTCTCTAGTAATTACTTGCATTTTTAAATAAACACATTCTCTCATTCATACACACACAGGTTCTTACATATGCATATTGTCATACATTCTCACACATACTCGCAAACATGCACATTCTCATACTTGCACACACATGATCAGTTAACACCTTATCACAATTATGAACATTCTCACATACAGATTCCTATGCATACCCACTAGACTTGCAGATGGAGTTAGTATATACATACCCAACTGCTGTAATGGTAAATTTTATATATTCCTGTTGGATTACAACAGTGAATGATACATACCTGACTGCTATACATGCAGATGACATTCTTCAAAATAGTTAATTGCTCAGTTATTTCGGTGTAATCATATCCATTTGAAATGGATGATGTAGAATAATCTACTGGACTTTGTTCAAAGGTGAATTCGATTGGTGTTTTTTTCAGTGAATAACAAAGTTGAAAATTTGTCTTCCATTATCTGTATGTAAAATATTATGTTGAAGAAGACTGCAGAAAAGGCAAAACATAACGAGGCCTGTGCTGTCATGTGTTTTGTACTGGCATCTCTGGAAAACCCCTAGCATAAATCGTTAACATAGGCTTCCATTCAGAGCAAGAGTAGGGTTTTTTAACATCCAAAATCTTTTAAAATTGAAACATTTTTCATATTACTTTTTAAAGAAACTAAATTCTCTGGTTTAGAATTTGTTACAAAGCTATATTATTCATCGTTAATGTATTTAATTACTATCGGTATTCTGTTTTGTAACCAATGTGCATTGTAATGGGGAAGGGGTCAAATGGGGCAGTGCCCTATATCTGAAAATATTGCCCCCAGGCTGAAGGTGAATGTTTACATTACTCCCCACAATTACCAAGTTGCTGGAATTCTGCAACACCAATGTGATTTGTTTAGGTATATTAAATTAATTTGTTACAGAATTTTAACCAAATGTGTTATTTTTTTAGTGTTACCCCTTTTATTTAAAAAGTAAATATTTATTTACATTGTTTTAGAATACAAACATATTTATATTGTTTTTGTTAGAAAATAAATTGATGTTCAACAATAAATTTTATGTTATATTTATTTTTAACAGGTGTCATAAACAAGGGTTTTAGAATTTGGGGAAAGGGCAATTATCAATACATATATCATAAAAATCCTCTCTACTACATTTTAAAATAAAGTCACATAAAATTCAGTCATGCTTTGTAGCCAGGAAATTACTGGGGGGGTTTTCTTGTACATTTATATATTAATGATATACCCAGTGATAAAAATGTGTTCAGTGTAGCGATACATGAAATTAGTAACCATTCAACTAATAATAATTTTTTATTTAACAATGCACTCAACATAATGTAAAATAAATGGTTACCTCAGCGTTGGAAATATTTTTAATCAGAAAAATCCCCAGTGGCTACCTAACAGGGATCAAGCTAATACTGACCGCATGTTAGGTGGGCGCGTTCACCACTAGGCTATTGAGGTACACTCAACTAATGAAGAACAAACCAGGCTGCTGTGTGTGATACTTTATTTGTCTTATTACACATTGAGCTTGAAGGCACTTCACTTTACACTGCACACTACTGAATTAAATCATCTTGTCCACTTCAGTTTTACACAGTCCTCATGAAGTCTATCCATCTTAATTAAACCATCTTAATTAAAACTAATAACAAATGTCCATGTGGATTTAACTGCATCCTTGCAAAGTCTAATACCCTTTTCCCACTTATGGCGTTCACATGGATTCCTTACATTTTAGAGCTTCCACAGAATTTCGGTGGAAATATTAACCACGTTTTCGGTGGTGTCTGCCGACACTGATAAAACCTGTGGAACTTTGTGGAAACATGCAAATCATCATGTGGTGTCGAGGTTCTCTGCGGTTTTCAAACCGCTACAAACCGTGGGCTTAACCGCATAAGTGGGAAAGTGGTATAACCATTTTAATTAATACTAAATATGTCCATGTGGATTAAACAGTGTCTTCATGAAGTCGAACCAAAAAATAGATTTAACGACATCCATGCAAAGTCTAACCATTTTAATTTTTAATAATACTAAACATGATATCCATGTGGATAAAGTGTCCTTAGATTTACCTATCTCATTACAACTAACCGTATGGATTAACAGTATGGATTAACTATATGGATTAATAGTGCTCTTAAATAAGGGATATCTCATTACAACTGATATCGCATTCCATTAGGACCAAGTTGAAATCCATTACGGAAATTATCGTTAAGCTACACATCTGAAAAATATGGCATTGATGATGACACAGTGAAAGTGGACAATGCTGACCCTGTTGGGATGGATGTCACTAATCCAATGGTACCTATTACCAATGGATATTAGCTTTTTTCATTATTAACCTAAATCTGAAATTGTTCTATCCACTGAAGTAGATAAAATAGTTATAATCTTTTGATTAAGTTTTAACTAAACTGATACTCTGTTTTTTTATTGCCCCCCCCCCCCATAACTTTTAAATAATAATATAAATTACAATTGGCAAAGTATGTTAACACTGAATTACTATATGACAGATAACGAGATGTCACATGGTGAAGTATGTTGCATAGTTAGATATTCTCATCTTTAAATGTGACCTACACTTGGCCTGTCACTGCATAGTGTGATGTTACTTCACAGCTTGGTGTATCAATTCCAGAAAGAAATGTTCCTTTAAATCACATACAAAACGTTTGTTTAATACCACCAATACAGCATACTGATTTATTAATGATTAGCTGTTGTAAATGTTCGAATTTGTTTTAACATCATCACTAGAGCTCGGTGATTTATATATAAGTAGCTTTTATAACTTTGTATTGTTTAACATTACCACTAGAGCTCAATTCATTGGCTACTGATGTTGAGCATTTGGTGTTCAAATTCCTAATGTCTACTAAGTGTCTATTAATAACACTTAGGAACTGTGTAAGGACAATTACACATTTACCATAAGTTATTTTTAAATATAAATGGACACATAACCAAATTAAACAAGACCTCCCACCCCCATCTCTGTATAGATATTCAGAAGAATTTCTGTGTATATGGACGGTGTGGAGGGACAAATACAACTAACTCTATATACAGCCATTTCATTTGACACTACAGATACATATTTATTCTACAAGTCCAGTATGGGCACATCATTAGAATATAATCAAATATATATCTAACTAGCCAAGCTAAAAAATAATCACAAGTTTAAAATAAATTCTAACAGATCATTAGAACATACTCAGATACGTAACTAACTAGTCAAGCCAAAAAAAATCAAGTTTTGCGTAAAATTCTAACTCCTCATTCTCGATCATATATACTCTAATTGATTAAGATTATAAAACAAAAATCCAATAAAAGAAGTCTTATTATGCATATGACGGCAAAACAACATAAAAACATTATCACAAGCTCATGAATATTCATGAATGTAAAAAAAGAAATTTGGCAGTGTTGGTTAATATATAAAGAAAAACATTGCACAATTGATAATTTGTACTGGGTTTAAAAATGGAGCCATGTCTCAAAATACATTCTACAAAATCGAAATATCAAAATGTACAATATATATATAACATTAAAATCGTACAAAATAGCACCATAAAATCAGTCTTGTTCGCTACACTGAACAATAGGAAACCCATACATACCATATTCATCTCAATAAATGTACCTCACAATTTATTTCAGACTTTTAACCAAAAAAAATTTTAAATCATTAAATAAATATGATTCGTAACATGACAGTATTTTGTTGGCATCTTATGTAATATATTGAAGAATAATGAACTCATTAATTTCCTAATTATGCACAAAGTACATATTTAAAGAATGATAATGGTCATTAATACTGTGCTTCAAAAATTACAAATTTTTTTGAAATAAATATTTACATTTATTGAAATTTTTTATTAACAAAATATCCTATAGTAATATATAAGTATATTGATAAAATGACTGCCGATTATTTTACTTATTGTATGTCGTACATTTATTAGGATAATTATGGTATGACTTCACTCCTCTACTAAAATGATTCAGTCTGTCTGGACTAAGGGTCATATACAAAACAACTATTTACATAACATGCATAATCATGTCTTCGATGGTATGACATCTTCTCTTCACTGCGAAATCACACACACCATGGCTCGACGAAAATAAAAACCGACCAACAACTTGCGATGAAATGAGATTTTACCGATAACTTAAACCTAAATTATTACAGACCAGCTAACACTTATTTCTTAAACCTAAATGTAAAGT
The DNA here is from genome assembly GCA_032361425.1 of Peltospira smaragdina. NCBI lineage: Eukaryota > Metazoa > Mollusca > Gastropoda > Neomphalida > Peltospiridae > Peltospira > Peltospira smaragdina. Next base: position 10,919 of record JAUTBW010029668.1, read on the forward strand.
TTTCATTCTCTTTCTGCTTGAGACAAACTTGACATCGACTGATTCTGCGTCGAAGATCGCCTGCTTTAAGCGTTGCTGACTGAGGTTTGTGGAACTGGTTGCCTCGTTCTAGTGTAGCCAGCCAGAAGCTCAGCGAAGTGGCGTAGTAGTTGCAGGTGCCGTGGCCATGACATTCAATGAATGGGGTAGAGCGGAAGTCTTCCAGACACGAACCAGGTGAGTCGAGAGATTGGCCTGATCCTTGCGCCCCGGCGCCAGTGTTCTGAAAGTGGAGAAAGAAAAAGAAAAGGTTTGTTAGTGAGAATTTTGTCCGTTTAATCTGGAGATTATATTTTGAAAAGGTAATAATAATTATTTTAGTAACAGTTCTGGGCCCGTGCTTATAAAATGTTTTTCAGTCTCAATCTCTAATAGAGTCTACACTTGGATCTGGCGTTGAGTTGAGACTCTGCTGAGTTTGAGATTGT
>JAUTBW010029779.1:0-11381 GCA_032361425.1 Peltospira smaragdina
TAAACCCATCTGTAAGATAAAATCAGTTGAGTTTGGTGTGTAGGGCAGTCTCGATTGGCCACTCAGCTTTTCTCAGGTCTTGATGAGTTCGACACTTCTGTAAGATGTGTTCTGCTGTTTTGTCGACTACAAAATCAGTTACTGAGATTTTTTTAAGCAGAATATATGTGAAAAGGGGACAGCATTCACACTTGGGCTACAAACCATGTCAGAATTGTCAAGTGAAAGTTATATGTAGTTTACAAGCCAAAGGTATATGGAATTATCCAAACCACTCTATACTGTTACCTAGCACTAACTATTTAATGTCCAAAGGATTACTAGAAATAAATCATCGATTCACATCAACATACCTCTTTATCTAGTTTCTTCTTCTTCGATGTGCATGACAGCTGCTCCAATTCACTTTCAAACTGGTCTAACTGTAAGTTCAACTGGTCAATCATCATCTGGAAACAAACAAACAAAACAGTTGGTCAGTTCAACAGTAAAAACAACAACATTTGGTAGTTTTGTTTAACAGCAATCCAATCGTGAACAGTTATGAAACCTAAGGATAAAACATTTAAAAAAAATATTTAAGGAATGACTCTTCCATATTTTTTATGCAAAACCAACCAACAAAATCTGAGATGCTGCTGGTAGTATTGCAGTCATATAAAAGGTATAAAGCTACATTTATAACTTAAACTTCATTCTGATACAGAATCATATTGAAAATTTTAATCATCACATTAAAAGCAAAGGGCAGATGTTAAACAATTATTTTTAATTAGTTCTAACAACTTTTTCTTTATTTCATGAACCTGTAAAGCAGGTGAAAGTTGCTGTTCCTTCAGCATTCCAAGCATTCCATTTAGCGTAAGGCTGACAGTACCTACCATTATCAAAAATTTGATGGGAAACACATAAAACCCCACATTCAATCTTAAATTTAAAAATATGCAAAAAGAATCAGAGGATAGTCATTTAACTTTTTCTGCATCAATACATAACGTAAAACATAAAAAAGATGTCCAAAAAGTAGAATTGTTCCAGGTTTGTTTTGTTGTACTTTATGTACTTTTATATCTGAGCATATTTGTGTGTGTATGCTTACAGATAACCAGTTTGTCAATTCTCCCTTTTCTTTTGTCTGGGGGTCCAGCTTGGCAGCGGCTCCTAATCCTTCCTTTGAGTAAGCTTTCGTCTTCGTTTCTCGCTCCACCTCTTTGAACCGTTCCATTTGCTAAACAAATCACACTGCGTTAAACCTTAACTCTTATAAACAACAACACAGACTCTCTAAAACACTGCAGAGATCAACATTTTACTGCTTTTTAACAGTGTTGCTCAGTATTTAATTTAAATTTAAGTTGAATCTGTTAATTATTATATTGTAAAATACCTGTAAACAATCAAGCGTTTTGATTGGTTAATCATAATGTTGTCCGAAAGTGGATGTACCACGGTTTTGCTTGCTGACGTCATTACGTTACGCATTTACGTCATTAAGTCTTTGTCTTTAAAATGTGTTCATGCTTTTTAATCCTCAGTGATAAAAGGTATTTTACAATGGAGATCACCAGTTTCCATATTTTTTTTCTTCTTGAGGGGATATCGTCTAACTGACGGTGGATAGTCAGATGACCACCTCGACATTGTGTGTCTCAGAGGTCATTCATCTATACACTGTTAATTAGACGATGTCCCTTCTCGAAATAAAAAATGGAAATAGGTGATCTCCTTATTATATTTATCAAAATCATTACTGTAACTACTTCCTTGCATTATCAGTACTAAATGGACCTACAATTTATGACTTGTTTAAAATGTCAAAACTGGACTTACTTTTTCTATCAATTTTCTGTGTTCGAGTAGACTGCTTTTGTCCTTGATATCGCTGTTGGCAACCCATGTTTTAATTTGGTCCCGAAGTCTCTACAAAATTAAAAATAAACCCAAGTTTATTATCAGTAAATTCTTTGTATGTTGATAGTCATTTAGTGTAAAGGGGAAAATACAGAGACTGTTTTAACAAATTACATGCCAATAAATAATTGGAAATTGATTTAAATCTAAAACAAATCTAGTATTTTTGTAGTTTTAATCAAGAAATTCAAATTCATTACAATGGCAAACTCAATGTAACGACAGATGTGTCATAGAACAAATGTGATTATCTTGCCTCCATGTAAGATTCTTTAATCCCATTGGTAGTTTGGTGGTTGACAAAACCCTTATACCCCTGTGGAGCCAATTTTTCTTATACCCTGTCTATAATTTTCAATGATTTACTGCCATTCTAATTACATGAAACAATTAAAAACAATCAAATAAGTGTGTGTATATATATATATATATACATTTAAGAAAATACAATGTTGAACTCGGCACAGTAATTTTCGGTTGTGTTGTTATTGTATTGATGCGAAAGTTGTAAAATTTGTCTGCCAAAGAACATAGCTGTCAAACGATTTGCTACACACACTGACGTTGAAATTGAACAAAAGTGTGCAAGTGTAATACCCTCTTCTACAAAAAAAAAAGGTTAACAAATCAGTGGCTAAAACATTATGAGACTAATACTTGAAACAAAAACAGAATATGACTTCCATTGTGTCCGCTCATTATACTCTGGTTAGTTTGATGGAATAATTGTTTTTGTTTAACATGTCAACAAGATATATTTGTTGTAGAAGCATCACGTTGGGTATTTGGCCTTTCATGTACCCCAAAAAACATACAAAGTGTACATAAAACACCATATTCCCCTCGTGATGCTTCTACAACTAATATTAAATAATAAACATGCACATATATCATAAGCAAAGCATCTAACTGCAATTAATATGCATACTTAAAGGTATAATGCCACAGAATTAGAGGTCGTTATTTCACTAAATACTAAATAAATGAAAAGTATAATTATTTTATATTACAAACCTCATTTTTTTATCTCCGAAAACATTTGAATAAAGCAACAGTGAAAGGAATTCCCTATCTACCCTCGGGGGTTGTTGGATGTTGGAAATCTTTCGAGGTAAAAGGAGAAAATATTACATAAGAACCATTCGTATTTATTCTGAATTGATTGACATAAATGGTGACTGTATATGCCTGTCACGACCTCAGGTATCCAAACGGCTGTTGTTTCTTTCAGGTTTTTTTTTGCGTCAAAGTAATTCAGAAAATGTCCTAATATATCGTTAATATACTACATTTGGCAATTATGTAAATGGTTATATAAGGTAAATTTAAGGACAAATCAAATGTATATATTTTCAATTAATACTTTGTTTGACACAACACAGTGTGGCATTATGCGTTTAATTATTAATTCCACATTAACAATGCTTTTTTCTCACAAGTACACGAATATAAACTACTTTCAATTAGAGAGTTACTTAGAATACCTCTAATTACCTGTAATTTCTTGATTTCCCTTTTCAGATCTGTTTCATATTTTTCTTTCTGGTTGCTGTTGGATGCCGACTGCACCTGGAATGAGTTAAACTGTACCCACAACGTACATCAGTAAGGTTTAGTCCAAGTACATAACCACATCATCAAAAACTGTTAACTAGAGAAGGCAACCTCGCTAACTCAAGATCTGAACCTGACTGGCTGGAATACCAGCCATGACATTAACCTCCAAATACCCACTAGCCTGAAAACCAGCTGCCACTTGTTTTTATTTATAAATAATATTGCTAGGCATTTTCCAAACAACAGCTTTGTTTTCTTTATTTTCAGTTCATATTTCATATGTACATTGCTTCCATTTTCACAAGAACACATTTTTAAATAAATAATAATAATAATTAAAGGTTATATCACTGTCAGTAACATTTTAATTAAAAAAACACCTAGTGACTACATGAGAGCGTGCACGATCACCACTAGGCTACTGATGAACCGTTGGTCTTGTTGAAGTCATTTAAATAAAACTACAATGGTCGGAATTATAGTATGCCATACAATAGTAATTCTAATAGCCAATGTTTTGTTATTTATGAACCATCATCATAATTAATTATAAATATATCATTATTAGTGGAATATTGTGGTTATATGAAATAAATTTAGGGTGTAATCAAATGTAATACTTTTAAAGCAACATATTGTAGTGTTTTCCCCAGGAATGAGGCAAGGCCTGGTAAACCAGTCATTTGGGGGAGGGGGGGGGGGGGTGCCACTTTCAGGGGGAAATCCTTACTTCTATAATGACAAAGCTGCAACCATAATAATAATTTAAAAATTTTTTTATAACAACAACAACGACGACAAGAACAACAACAACAACAATAATAGATATTAATAATTTGGGATTGGGCTGTAGCTCAGCGGCAGATTGTTTGTTCATGGTGCAAAGAGTTCAAACTGATCCCACCTGGTGGACCCACTGAGCTCTTTTCAGCCAATGCTCCACAACTGGTGTGACAAAAGATCATGGTACATATCCTGTCGGGATATAACAGAACCGTTGCTGCCAATTGGTAATAAGGAAGATTTTGTTTATCACTATTAAAATTGTTGTCAAACATGTCTGATGAAAATATATCAAGTGTATGATTTAATACCATGCGTGTAGCATTACATCAGTTATCTTTAAAAATTATAGTTATATCATGACATTCATGTGGATAATAAAGAAATTACAACATCTGCATGGGGATCACACAAAAGGAAGGAAGGAAATGTTTATTTAACGACGCACTCAACACAATGATGTACGGCTATGTGGCATTAGTCATAGTTAAGGACCATGTAGATAGATGGAAAGGAAACCCGCTGCCGCTATGTCATGGGCTACTCTTTCCAATTAGTAGCAAGGGATCTTTTATATGCACTATACCATAGGCAGAATAGCACATACCAGTCGTGGGGCACTGGCTGGATCACACAAAAAGTACAATGAATCTTGTTTGCAATTTACAAATCTGTGTCATAATTTTCATACGATCCTTGCACTGATATATTTAGTTGGCTGTTATTTATGTACGCAAGTAACTTAAATTTATTTATTTAAATGTTTTTACAAATAACTGACTGCAGTATATTAACGGCATGTCGAAAATGTTATTATGAACAGCCCCAGTCCCTAGTTTAGTATACCAAAATCAACAATTGACTGGTAATACATTATTACACACATGGATTTAGGCAGATCAACAAAGAAAACTGGTTTACCAGTCAGATTTCTAGAAAGGAACATTATGATTTGATCGTTACTTGAATAAACATTGACACTGAATTAATTTTCACTTCATGTAATTAACCTTCAATTATCTACGAGGCGATGTTCTTTGCTTGCTTCTTTATAATTCAACTACTGAGCGATGAACTGTGCAAAAAGCATGCGACTATGCCTTTTGGCCCTACTAGCCAGACACAAAACATCCACACATCTGAGTATCAGCATTAATAATAACAAAATATGTGTGAACAGTAGGATGCAGTCGTACCAGTGGATTACAATGTATTACGTAAAATATGGAGGCTGGGTTTGGAGATGGCAGCCTTGCCTGCAGGGCAATTAGCACTCAAAAGTTAACACTGACTGCAGTGCTTATCACACTTTGTTGTACTCACATGTTGCTTTTTCCAATGAAGGTGAAAAGAGAGGGGTGGGAGGTGGTGGGAGTAAAAAAAAAAAAAAAGCTGATAGATAGCAGGGAAAGATGGCACAAGAACATTGATACATGGTGCCCAACCATCATAAAACACTTTAGGAAAACACTATATTGTTTGGTCATTAATAGGAACAATCTGTCACATTTTGGGTTTAACCAGAAAAAAGAAAATACATATTTGGGTCATTATATTTTCATATTCAATGACCCAAATTTGCTGCAGGTTGGCTTTTTACAAAATAATTTTTTTAGTCATAATAATCAACCATTTTTAGTTATAAGTAAGAACAAAATATCTCCATTTGACAGAAAACATCTGCTTATGAATGTTCAAGGGAGAAATTACTTTTCCCTGAAATTTTGATCTACCTGAGCTCTCATTAGGTTATAGTTTTTATTCTTACAGAGTTAGCACTATTATGTCTTGCTATATTTGTTTTTTTTAATGTCAAACCACACAAATATTGTTAAAAATAAAGTCTGCAGTAACAGTAAATTTTACAAAATCAAATGTAATATTCAAATATAAACTGTGCTTTTAGTTCACTTATGAACTGTCACATCAACAAATGCTTACTGTATCAGAGCAGACGATGCGTTTAGTAGGTGTCATGGTTACACATGTAAATGCATATCAAAATAGTAAGATTTCACATGGTTGATTTGAGGCAGTAGAGGTTGGGAAGACCTCTTTTTGTGACCTAGTTTTGAAGTGCTGTGATTGCTGTGAATTTGAGCGATTGTGGTAATGCATGCCATGCATTGTGAAATGCAGATTATGCAGCACTGGTGACACATTAACCGTTCTAAATTATTCATTAATATAAATATTGCTAATGCTGCACTTTTAACAAAGTATAAATAATTAGAATAAATCAGCATTAAAACAGCTGTCTAGTGGTATTATTATTATATAATGCACACATTTAAAATCACTCCTAATGCTTTGTATGTGTTAGCCTTGTAGGTTCTACATGTACAAAATTACTATATAAATAAACTAATTTAATCAGCCTTTTCCCCCCAACTTTCATACAACTTGTACCTTTTTCCATATATCTTCAAAAACTTCCACACCTTCAGCTACCTTTTTAAGGCATCGGTCTATTTCACCTAAAAGACAAAAAGCAATGCTTGATCTAAAAGATATAAAATATATTTAAATGATTAACAAATGACAGTTTCTTGCTATAAAAATATATATTTACTTGAAATTACTATTTTTATTATTTAAACATTTAGGAAGATGATCCAGTCATGTTATATCTAATTGATGCGCTTCACTCCAAACTCATTATGCTACTATCGCTATTAGGTTTATACATGTTCTTCATGGGGAGATCCGCCTCACTTAACAAAATGACGAAATTGGTATTTAGTGTTTGACAATATCCCTTGATAGCGAAGACTAACAAGTGTCATTCAGATACTGTAGTGCTTGTATGTTGTATAACGATATTAGCAACCAGTGTTTATGATGAATTCGACATTGTTCTTTTTATTTAAAAAATTAATTCTGATGTTCACAGCATAATGCCATGGAATTAGGTCTTTATTTAGCTAAGTACTTATTATAAATGAAAAGTATAATTATTTTAGATTACAAACCTCATTTTTGTATTGATTGAATAAAGCAAAGCAAAAGAGAAGGGAATTCTCTACTGACACTTGGGGTTGTTTTAATTTTTGAATGTTGGAACTCTTTCAAGGTAAATGGAGAAAATATGACATTGGAACCATTCTATTTATTCAGCATAAATGGTGACTACATTTAGATGGAGATGCCTGTCATGATTCAAAAATAATGCGTGAAACCTCAGGAATCCATACGGTTGTAGATTTTTTCCCTGATTTTGTTTCTCATCGAAATAATTCCGAAAATTTCTAAATATATCGTTAATATGCCACATATTTTGTTTGGCCCTTAAGTAGGTCAACACGATGTGACATTATGCGTTTAATATAGCAACCTTAGAATTACAAGTTTCTGTCATTTTATTCAAAAATGACTTGTCCATCTCGTTTGCTAATAAATAATAGTTATAATTATCAACATCTATATAATAAACAGTTATAGAATGTGGTACTTTGAAACACATCTGTTAGAATACAAATTTTGCAAAGACCTCTTTAAAATCACATCCAGCAGCTGGAAACTGACATTTTCTCAAAATGACATGCACTTAGAATTTTTTTATTGTCAGGTTGTGATATGTTCAAATTTTGGGTTTTTTAAAATGACTTTCATGATTTTACATACTGCCCATAAGAATCCAACGAATCCACAATTTTAAAATTACATCATTGAGTTTACCATATTTTAACACTGGTTACCAGAGCCAGCCCTGGGTTCCAATTTGCTTTCGCCAAAAAATTCGTCAACCTTCAAATTCTTTCTCCAAATATATTTTAACAAGAGTTAGAATCTAGGTCACTTTTGCAGGTCAAAGTGAAGTAAACGACAGTAATGGTGTTGATTGAGTGATATGTTCGTAGTCATTTGCCGAATCAATTTTTTAAAAAAAATTTGGGGGGGTTGTTCTAACAAAAATGAAATCAATGGAGATTAACACAACAGTTAAGCATTTATGTTTTATTGCTATCGCTTTAATTAAGTAATAATTAATGTTAACATTCAAGAACTAATTATTAGTTTGTGAAGTGAAACCGATTAAACACTGTGCATGCATTGAAGACTGGATGATGTTAGGCCTTATCATAGATTGGCAGGCTTCAGCGTGCTTGTTACATTGCTGTGACAATAAACAAATCATAAATTTTGTTGTTAAAACAATTAAAATGAAAAAATAAAATGTTTTACTCTGTAATCGAGGTTTTATATATGATCTGAACATTGAAATTAGGTCGAGAATGACAACCTGCTCCGAGTGTTTCATTTTCGATAGTGGTGCTTAAGATAATTTTATTACCAGATATAACACACAAAAATTATAATCTCATGACTATATGAATTTCGAATATTTATCAAATAATATATTAGCATTTATGATAGTTAATTATTATTTATAGTCATGTATTACGATAAAACATTATCGCATGCTATGTGTACATTCTCAACTTGCACCCCCACATTACATAAATGAACTGGGCTTTCAACACAGCATACAGTAAATGACGGCTTTCCGATGTGAAACAAAACATCACTCAGCTATATTTAATATTAATGGAAAACATATTTTATACAGTAATCTAATGTTTTATTATTAAAATATTTAACAGTGTTTCCTACTTTTGATTGTTAGATCGCTATTAGTTTGTTTACGAAAATATTGTGAACACCGGCCACGTGTTGAAATTTAGTACGAAAATCTTCATACAAGATTTTTTAATTTATTATTTTTAAAATAAAATAATAATAATAAATATACATAAAAAAGCCTTTCACCATTTTTTTCACCAACGTGGAAATTCTTTCACCAATATTTAATTATTTTTGCCTTTGGCGAAGGGCAGCACAAGCTCTGGGTTACTAATATAACATATAAGCACTACAGTACCTGAATCACACTTCTTAGCCTTCGCTATCAAGGGATATTGTCAAATGCTATATTCAAATTTCGACATTTTGTTTACGCGAGGCAGGTCTCCCTATGAAATAACATGTACTAACATAATGTGTTTCTATGTGACCTAGATAGCGATTGTAGTGTAATGTGTCTAGTGTGGAGCTTGCCATTTAAACATGACTGGATCGTGTTTTCTAAATGGTTAAATAATACAAATATTCTCAACATCTTTAAAGTGAACCACATTACATTTTTTCAGTGTTTGTTAAAATCACTTCTCTTGATTAAAAGCTAGTCTCAAGAACAAGTAAACTAGACTTGGGGCAATACTAAAGGTGATTTTTATAATTTGTTGGAAATATCTTAAATTATTATCAATTCAGATGATTAACACTTGTGATAATCATTATGCAACTTGGATATTTTTATTGACAAGACATACTGAAAGTTTATTATACTTTAAAAAAGAAAATCTAAGAAAAACTTATTTATTTTAGTCAATGTTGATGTACCAGACTGCTCTGTAAACATGACAAATGTTAAAAGGGAGTGCTAACAATGACATTTGTTTAAATAAACTGCTGTTAAACACTTCAGTATGGCGATCATCAATATCAATGTCCACATTTAATATTTTAAATTGAAGTCTAAAAATTATTAACATATGAAAGCTGTCAGATATAAAATTCATCCAATTTCTTTTAAGATTTTACACAAAGACATGGTATTGTGATCAACTAATGATGGGAATTGTGATAAATCTAAATTTATTTTAATTTTAATATTAAATTTAATAGCTGTGCTACACTTTTCAATCTGATTTTGTGCAGACTGCAGCCAATCAAGGCCATTAATTGCATCCCAAAACCAAAATAAAGGACATCAAAAGCAAACAAATCTCAGATAAGATGTGACGCTCAAACTCAAGGAAGCTCACCTTGGATCTTTCTCCTTTCGGCCATAGCTATGAATGCATGTATATTAGTAATTGGAGCATGCTATGCTATGCAGGAGGTATCCAGATTAAACAATATAGTGTATAAACAATTATCTTTTCTACTCATAAGCAATTCCAAAAAACCCAAGATGGCCGAAACCTAGACTGACCGATTTACAAGAATTATAGCGCCTCTAACACAATATAGTGCCTTTGTAACAATATAAATTTAATATTAATTAGTATTTATTTGTAGAAAATATTTAAACTAAATAACTATTGTATAACTGATTGGGTCTTTCAGTATCACGCTAATGAATAAATCTTTAATTTCTAAGTTGTGTTGTCAAAATCACTGGCTCAATAATACTCAATAAAACCGGAAACGTACGTTTTGTTGACTGCGCATGAACCGACGAAATGTTTACAAGTTTTGACGGCAGAAACACTAGAATCATACAGATACTTGTGTCTTTGAGTTATTGAACACTGTCATCTGTTTTCTTTTACGATACCCCTAAAATGCACATGACTGAGTTTATTCGTTTCGGTAAATTGTACATTAACTTGGAACTTACATCGACTTGACATGCTGTCGTATTCACTCAGCGGTTCTTGGAGGTTTATTTCTCAACATTCACTTTGAGTTGACAACTCTTCACTGAACTCAGAATATTACTGATCGGGTAGGCTTACGCTACGGTAGTACTTCCTGTGTGCACATAATAAGGTTTTCATGTAGTGTGCAAATCTCCAATATATTTAATTAAGTGATTAGTTTAATGTGGATATTTACTACTCTTCTTAGCAGCAGCACTTTCTCTTAGCACTGTCAGTCAGAAGTTGAGCTTAATTCTTAAATATTGTATTGTCTGACAATAATTAATTAAACTAAATAATGAAATCTTGAAGGTGAGGAGGGCATAAAAGTCTGACTGATATCAGGTCAGGGTGGTGCAGTACTGTCAAGGCATGGAGCCCCATTTTATTAAAACTAGCTAGGAAAAACACTACCTTCGAGCTACATATTCCCCTATTCCTGTTACAATGAATCTGCACATTTGAACCTTGACAGGTCAGTTCTTTCATATGATTAGATATCTTTGCACTGATGTGGTGCCAGTGGGTTTCCTTTTTGACTGTTAAAATAATCCTTAACCATAGGTCTGATGCCAATTGTGGATAAAAAATGCAGAGTCCATCATTAAATGAATACTTTCTCTTATCTTTCTCTCTCTCTCTCTCTCTCTCTCTTTCTCTCTCTCTCTCTCTCTCTCTCTCTCTCTCTCTCTCTCTCTCTCT
>JAUTBW010029890.1:0-11379 GCA_032361425.1 Peltospira smaragdina
CAGACAGCTCAAGCTCCTGAACTGTGTGGCCAGGACAGACGTGCGCTATAACAGCTTGCTCTGAATGTGCACGTAAAACAAGATTAATTTAATTTATGGAGTTTTAAACGCGGGGTTTGTTCGCGCATGCTCAGTGGTGTTCCATGCTTCAGCAGACGACGTAAGAGGAACTTTCTTTTTTTGGTTTAAAATTCAAATAGATAAAACGTATTAATTATCAGTGAGACGTATATCGCTCAAGTATTTATAGTTTTACACTTTAGCTTTTTAAAAATTGTTTAAAAGTGTATAAATAACTTTTAATTCCTCAATGATTTTTTTTAGTAATGCATATTGTTCCATAAATAAGCCTATTCGTCCCATTTAGGCTACATTGTCTACCATTTGAATTTTTGTTCTTCAAAATATTAACATGCCTTTATATACAGTACAGTTATAGCTTATATACAGTTATATACTCCTAAAAACTGGATGGTTAATAATAATGATTATGAAGTCCAAAATAAAATTACGTCTGCAAAACGTGGTTGTCATAACACTTGCGATTAACCTCAAAGGAACAATTTGCAGATAACTATCGTTCAATCTTTTAATTAATTAATTAACAATTTTTTTTAATTTTATTTTTTTAATAAAATAAAATTTTTAAATATAATATAATAATTATTATTATTATTTTATTTTTTCCTAATCCGTTTTCTCTCAAGTACGAAGAATTCCATTCATATGGTGGAATTATTCCCATGTCACGGTCCACGCGTGCACAGATTCGTTGTGCACAAGTTTCGCAGAAATTCAGTCATTGAGGATGATTAGCAGTGGGTCTTTTATATGCATCATCCCATAGGTAGGATAGCACATACCATGGACATTTTGCACCAGTTGTATAACACTGACTGAAATAAAACAGCCCAGTGGATCCATCAGGTGAGATTCATCCGATGGGCAACTGCACCACTGAGTGAACACTAGCTACCTCTGAGCACTAAGTCATACTCTGACTTGATGCTAAGGGTGAACGCGCATGCTTGACATTGGCCAATATAAGACTGATCTTTGTCAGGTAGCCACTAGGGATATTTCAAATTAAACAAAATTCTGACACCAATATAACCATTAATAAAAATGTTTTGAGTGTATTAATTCTTTTTTTTATTTTTTATTTTTTTATTAAAAAATTAATTAATTAAGTGATGCTAACGAGCATGGTAAGGTGCATTTATATTATAAAGATTTTTGGGTGTTTCATTTTATATATATTTATAAAAAATAAAATAAAAATCTAGGTTAATTTATAATTAAAGAAAAAGTAATAAACATTAAACATTTAAAGTTAAGAACAGATAAAGAGCACAAGTTCACAATGGAATAGACATCTGTTACTCCACTAATTACTGCAGTAAGCTTGGAACATTTGTAAATATTCTCCTAGAGGCTTGCCAGGAAGCATCTCTAATTCCTGTAACAGTAGCTTATAAAATGAAAAATATTAATCTTCTGTAAGAGGGAACAGTTATTTTTTCAAATGTAAACATGAAATGGTTGATAAATTCATAATTGACACATTAAAAAATTTATGGCATTCAGAAAGAGGAATTTTATTACTTTGATATAGATTATTATATTCAAGATAAGATTTAATTCTTGTTATGGATATACTAAAACATTTGTATCTTGTCATTTCTGAGAAAAGTCAGAGGAAAACAAATTAATATTTAACACTTCTATAAAAACACAAGCAGCTATGAATCTACCACATACATAGTAGCACATATCATAGCCTTTGTTACATCAGTTATAGAGCATTGGCTGGAACAAGACAGCCCAATAAATCCACCATGTTGGATCAATCCCATGACCCACTGCACCATAAGTGAGTGCTCTACCTCCAGGCAGTCTATAATTTTTATAGAAGTCTATGTAAATTCTTATAGTTTGTTTATTTAACTTAATAATATTTACATTAATAATGAAAGTTTGTTTTGTATTTGTTTAACATTTAACATTATTTCTGTATCTATTATATTTTATATTATGTTGGAATGGCATTAAATATGATAAATAGCTTCCTTCCACCCTCATGTATTTTAATATACTGTTAGAACACAAAAAACGTGCATCACACACTGTAGTATGGCAGCCAGATGTTCTAGCAAACAAAAGGACACTACTGAGGATTTGCCCTTTGTTAAATCGGCTCACTTTGCAATAGATCAATAAAATTAACTGAACTCACAATTCATATATAACTAGTGTCACTGCATTGAACACTAAACAGATGAGAAATGTGTTTGTGGTAAACCTTAATAGATTACTATAATTTTTTAAACATGTGAAAAAGTTTCCATGGTAACCTTTGAGGTTATATGGATGATGTTTGTTTTTTTACCTTTCCTGTCAATAACAAAAGAACACTGTTTTAACCTTTAAAATGACCTTTCAGAAGTATTTAAAATATTATTTATGATTATTTTATTGTTTTAAACAACTAATGTTAAAATACACTTTTAGAAGTCATTTAGTAGTGTGTGATATTATAATTTTGAATTATTAATAGGAAAATTTATTGTAATCAACATCCACAATAAATACTAGCATTAGTTTTATATATCTTGAGTTTTATGTAAATCAGTATATAAATTATGAATGAACAAACTTTCATAATACCATATTATATATATACATGCTCCATCTAAATAGTTCATTGGTTTTGGCCTACATATTGATCTGTTTGCACAGAGCAGTATGGTTACAAGGAATCTGTCTGCAATGTGTGAGTGCCATTTTAATACGTGTGTGTTGTGTGTGTGAACTGTTATTCACATCATGATTTCAGGTAGTAGATTGGAACTACTTCAGGACTGCATCTGTTCTGTTGTGATATAACAGAAATCACAAGCTGATGCTATGTTACTAACTGTATGGAAGATGCAGTTTCTAATGAATAATGTTGCTGACACAAATCTAAAATTCATTGACTAGCCGGTTTGGATTTTTTTCACCATTGTGTTAGTAGTATGTGTGTCAATTCTGTACTGGCTTGGATTCAGTAGTGTCACTGTGCATTATTCCATACACACAGTGGAAAATAATGGGTCATGTTACATTGCATATTTTATTGTTAGTCCAGCTAAGTGGATTTGTTTTAATATTTAGATTGCTTGTTTCTAATTTGTAAATTTAATTAAGAATTGCAATTCTAAGTTACTAAGATAGCATATTTTAATATAGATACAAATATTTGTCATCTATTATATTGATAATTATATTATGTATCTGAAAAACACAAAATTGCATGTTATTAATAGCTTTTCACAATGGATATTATGATACATATTGAACAAAATATGATGTGTTTAGTTGAAATTTCTAAAATAGAGTATGTATCAGTTTATAATGTCAGGTGTCATGTATCCTTTTATCATAAATATTTGTTAGCATCAGAGAACTTCAATTTTTTTAAAAAATGTAATTTTACATTGTTAAATTACCCTTTTTTTCTAACTAGTACATTTAACTTTATATATGGTACAGTAAGCTTATCAACTTATTTTATTTTAAAATTAAATTTCAACTAGTATAATATATTCTAAAAATCAATTGCTAAGTGTGCAGTAAAATAGTGTTCTTGTTTTGTGCCAGTTTGTGCTGAAACCCCCCCCCTAAAAAATCCATTTTACTTTCAGATTCACAGATTGCAAATAAATGAGTGTGTTCATGAGTGGATATTGGAGTTATTACCTGTAGGAATTGATTCCTGTATGCACAGCAAATCCAAGGTTTAGAAGTGGGAAAATGTTACCCTCCGGTTCCAGTAGACTGACTGGGATCTCTGGTCTGCCAACACTGACTGGGTTTACGGGTCTGCCCCCTACATCTGGATGCGCTGGTTTACAAGCTGCTCTGCAGAATCAGCAGCCACTAGGTTGTACACCACTGTTGTATTTGATTAACATAAAAACATAATTTATTTTTCAAATGTCTGTGGATTTGCGTGTTCTTGCTTTTTAAAGGTTTATTTGTTATTGTTGATGTTTCTTCCTCTTTGTTTTTTTGCTGTTGAATTCTGTTTGTGTGTGTGTGTGTGTGTGTGTGTGTGTGTGTGTGTGTGTATGTGTGTGCAAATGATGAATTTGTGCAAATACAATTATTATATTTACTTTTAATTAATCGATATTATTTTTAGAAGAATGTAATGTGAATATTCCTTTTAAATGCACACTGTGTATCTCCCATACTAAGTCAGCATGGATATAGTTCATGGTATATGAAAATAGTAGCACGTGACATAAGCAGGTGTTGATCTTATCTGAATAGTTCTGATGCCATATAACCATAATTAAAATATATTGACTATTATTAAATAAAATGCGACCGTATATCTTTCTTTAATTAAGCAAACTATAAATTGCATATGTAGAGGATTCATCATGAGTGCTTTTTAATATGGAAAATATCAACCGAGTGTTAGTTAATCAGGATTTGTCAAGGCACTGCCAAGACAAATACCAATTAACATGAGGTGAACTTTTTTTATATTAAAAAACACAAGTAACGAATTCTATTTATCCTATAACATTTCTAATACAACATTTTAAATTTGCAAGTAAAACTGAATATACCATGTTTGTTTACACTGATCTTACATTGGAAACAAAACTATTGACATTTTGTACCTCAGTGACATTTGAGTGCATGGTAGGTAATAACAGTAAGTTATTTATTGTAATCATAAGTACTATGTTGTAAATCCTGTTTTGTTGATGTGATTGTGACATAGAGAAGTTTATGATTTTGAAATTATGTATTTCTAAAATAGAGTATGTATCAGTTTATAATGTCAGGTGTCATGTATCCTTTTATCATAAATATTTGTTAGCATCAGAGAACTTCAATTAAAAAAAAATGTAATTTTACATTGTTAAATTACCCTTTTTTTCTAACTAGTACATTTAATAGAATTTCATCTGGCGAACACAGTGATGTCATGATTTTAACTGAATCTTACTAACACATTACGATAAGCTATACATATTGTGTACAACCGATTATCAGTTTACTAATTGCATACCATTATCACATGATTAGACAAATGAAAATATTAAATGGGTTTATGACATGGTTATCATGGGGAAGTTATAGGATATATATTTGTGTTTTCAGTTTCTTTTATATATTAACAGGCTATTTGGTATTATTACAAAGGAAGTATAATTGTTGTTTTCCCATCGAGTGGGGTTTTAAACAATTTAATATTTTACATGTGATTTAAAATTTGATTAAGGGACGTTCTCACGATGCAGTTTGTCATATCGACATGTTGCAAGTGATACAGTTGTACTGTGAGAACACTGGAATCGAAATCATTTTAGTTGCATGTAACTAGTTTTTTGAGAATTGTAATGATTAGAACATGTTCTATTTTCACATGACATGTTGTAAGATTTTGACTAATCGGATCCATTAAAATGTTTATGTAAAACAAATTATTTTCAAATTTTCCATTAAATATGACAACAGTAACACCATGATGACGATGAGATTAAAATTTTATTCACACAGTTTCAAATTGTATGCAACGCCAACGATCATGAAACGTTGAATCGTTGCAATTTTTGTTGTATTGACAAATCAGATACAACATGTCATTTTGACATATCAAAGCGTGAGAATGCCCCTTTACTAAATTAAATGAAAATGTTTGTCATGAATTTTACTTTTATAACAGACTTACAGCCATCTGATGTGCAATTATTTTAAAAGTAATAATACTGGTCCATATTTTTTAATGTTATTTTTTTATGTCCAGATTTCATATATTTAAAATTTAAAAACATAAATTGATGACTTTACTTTGTTTACTTGTATTTTTATAAAGTTTATCAAGTTAATACATAAAAAGCAATTAAGATAGGTGGTTAACATACAGATTAACTTTGATGCCTGGTTTGTCCTATCCATTTATGGACAAAACTCGTCACATTCATAATCTTTGCATTAATTAAATTTATTTTCTTAAATTGCAGATGAAGGCAAACCTTGTTGGAAAAAGGCTGGTGAAGATCCAGTAAGTTTAGACAGATTTAACTAATAATAATAATAGATTTAACCAGACTAGAACATACAATCATACTTCAGGGTGCAATTTACTGCAAGTAAAACACATAGGCAAGTGAAATAAAGCAGTGGCTATCTAATTTCTCAAAGACACTAACCATATGGTGAGTAGATTATGTTGTCAGCATCAAGGTGTCACTGTATCAAGTTTTATTAGATGTAACGTTTATTAAAAAAGGTTATTGATGATAGAATTTATGCAACCACAAACATTACTGTTTCGGACAGTACTGATGAAAAACAAAGTCGCCCAATGTTTTACAAGGTCATGACTTTATTCTTATGAAAGATCTGAGCTTGTGTCTCATTGAAACCTACAATGTATGTTGGTCAAAGAGATTTGAGACTATTGTCTCACCTCTACCACCATGCTTTCCATTTCAACTACAAAGATCTTATGCTTATGTAAGTCACTATCAAAGACATGTTATGAGTCATTTTTGCAAGAGTATACCATTATATTGCTTTTCTGATGAAACTTCAGTGTTTAAAGATATTTACTTGTTTTATGTTTGAATGTTAATAATAGCCTAATACTATTTTGACTGGCAAGTAATAGTCTTGAGTTGGCTAGTAATTTTTTTCATTCACTAGCCAGTTGGCGAGTAACTTTAATACCCTATTTTGTACCCTGTACTTGTATTAACTAAGCAGTAGCATAGTATCTTAAAGTAAAACATTAAAACCGGTTGCTCATTATAGGTTATTCTATTATTAGATGAGAGGTGTTAATTACAAATGTAATTGATAATCTTGTTTTATGTGCATATTCAGAGTAAGCTGTTATAGTAAATATCTGTCATAGGCACATACCTCAGGAGCCTGAGTTGTCTGACCAGGACAAGAGGTTAGTAGTTAGTACGGGTTGGTAAGAAAGAGAAGGGTTTAGTGGTCTTACAGTTACACCTACCCATTGAGTCATTAGAAACTTGTTCTGGGTGGGAGCTGGTACCAGGATACAATCCCAGCACCTACCAGCCTTATTTTTCAGACTGACGGCATAGACCACTACACCATCGAGTCCAGTTAACAAATGGTCTACATTAAGAAAGGCATAGGTTTTATATATATATGATCACATTTTGGATAATTTTATTTACCGGTATATTATGTTCAAGGTGACATATTTCATGGTATGTGTTTCTGGTGCTTAAACAGTTTTGTCAAAGGTAGTCATTTATTGATTATAAGCTTGTTTTGCCATAGTCAGAGGCATTCACTGATTTCAAGATTAAACTTTTATCAACTTGTGATTAGGAAACATAGTACTGCATAACTGTCATTTTTTTCTTAAATAAAATATTTTCCTATGCTATTCAGAATTGCCAAATACCATTTCTTGCTCAGCCGATTTTCAGCTACATTCTGTAAGGTATTAATGTCAGGGTCAAAGGGTCAGAGAAAATGTTGGGAACAATGAACAGCAGAAAATGCTTCCTAGGTTTTACAGCATGAATTGATCAGGTATGAGTCATCTTTTGAGACACTAACACTGGACAAAGTCTGCTAGTGATAATGCATTTTCCAATTACAGTATTGATCTACTCAGTTCCAGGCTTTCTTGCTGGGTTAAAATGCTTTGAAAGGCTTGTCCATTCATTTTTCTTTAAATAGGCTTATGAACAGGTTTTATTAACTAGTATAGTGTGTGTGTCACATGTTATATTAAATATATTTGATTTAGTCACATTTTATCACATTCATTTCAATAGCAGTATGCATAGATTTATTTTATTCCAATAGCATCATAACACAATGCCAGTGCTCCTATTATTGGTACACTAGTAGGCTATGTATTATTAGTATAGCTTTAACAAACCCTTATTTACAGAATTATAAAAAAAAATAAAAAAAGGAATATGCAAAATATACATGGTTGTGTGAACAATCTTCCAGCCAGTACCATTCATCTTTCTGTTTGTTGTCATGATATGTGCTATCTGGTCTGTGGGATAATGAGTAGCCCATACAGCACAGCTGGTTATTTCTTATCTGAATATCTAAAATCATTTACCGGTGTCCATATGTGTTGAATGTATCATTAAATAAAACATTTCTTTCCTTCCATTAGTCAGCTGATACTGTTTACAGTTGATTCATGGCATTGGGTGGGGAAAGGAATTATTTATTATATAATAATCATGACTATGATATATAAAGGATTCGTCACAAGTGTTTTTAATATGGAAAATATCAACCAAGTGTTAGGTAATCGGTATTTGTCGACAATTTTCACTGACAATTGTTTTCATCAACTCCTGAAATCGTAGTTGCCTTCATCCTAGAATATAAAGTATACTGTAAAATGTATTAATGTTGTGACAAGATTCATTTTGCAGTTTATATGTGGGTTTCATTAAGCCTGATAAATCCTTTGTTTTTTGTTCCAACCAGTGCTCCTCATCTGGTGTAACAAAGGCTGCAGTATGTGGTATCATGTCAAGGATGGTGTATATAAACAATCCCTTGTTGCTAATCAAAAAGTATTTCAAATAATAAATTAATAAACTCTTCACTTTTTTTGTTTTGTTTTTTTGTTATTAATTAATTTTTAACAAATAATATTAAAAAGGTTTTTTCTTGTCTAAAAAGGGGCTAGATAAAAGATTGTTTGCTGATAAATGGAAAAAATAGCCCATAAAGAGGTGGCAGCAGGTTTCCTTTCTGATTCTTTGAAAGGTCCATAAATAAATGTGTTGAGCGTGTTAAAAAAAGAAAAAGAAAAAAAAAAGCAAAAAAAAAGCATCCTTTGTAGTCGTTTAACATACGTGATTAATTTAGCTGTGAAATAAATAATTCCCTAAGAACACAGCACCTTTTTCATGATTATTTAAACCATGTTCACAGTTTGTTCAGGTTTACAATGAGAAATCATCTGTTTACTTGGTCCAGTCATCTGTGCTAAAAAGAATTTGACGAATCACTGGCAAGTCTTGCTATTTAACTCTCTTTTCAGCCAGCATACAGAAAATGGACTGACCAGAGCATATATCCCTTTTTGTTATTCAAGTTACTCAAATATTTTTATTACAAAAAATAAAATAAAAATAAAAATAAGAAATTGATATTTATTTTATAGATTGTATTATATTTTTATGGAAAAGGTGCGGGATTACATTATTATACTAAAAGATAATATTTCCTTCTTGTGAATTAAGGTGTTTACATAGTCTAATCATAGAATACTTTCTGTACATATCAGTGTTCTTGTCTGTACTTCCACCACTCATAACCACATAACTGAATAACCGAAACAGCATCTAAAACAGTTGTCCAAAACCACTCTGATACTCATATTCTAAAATTACAATTAATTTTATTTTCATCATTACAGATCTCAGAACTTGTGATCATTACTGAAGTTACATCAACATAACTGAACTTTTTCTTTCTTTTTTCTTTAGCCATTTTACTTACTAGTATTTAAAAATAATATATGAGTTCTGCTGCACATAATATATAACTTGTAAGGTAGTATAATATAAACTGCAGGTGATGACTTCTACAACTAAATGTTTTGTCCAGTGAAAGTAATAAAAAAAAAAATATATATATATATATATATAGAAAGAGAAGGAAAAAAAAACATAACCTCCCCCCCAAAAACACACAACAACAACAAATAAACAATCAAACGAAAACATAATGGATATATGGTTTGTGGTCAGATGCCTGTATTTGCTAATTTCCTGTAATGTAGAACTGGGCTACTGTATGACACTGATGTCCACAGTTTGCAACAAACTAGGACCAGTATGTGTTGTTTGTTATCCTGTGCTCACCACAATTAAAATGGACTGTCCCATGTATACATCAGAAAGTGTTTGTGTGTAAGATTTGCCTGTCAGTGTTTGTAAATGGGTTGTGCTCTTCTACCTGATGATGGAAAACGTACCCCAGCTTCCTATCACCCCCATCCGTAACGGACCAACCTATAGAAGAATCCCTACCCCCTGCACACCGAGATGTCTGACACGACAGATTGCCTACACACCAGCAAAATATAAGGTAAATTCCATGTTTTACCTTTCTTTATAGGTTACTGGTAATCATTCACTAAGTGAATATTTTTTATTGTGACAGCTGTCAAGATAAGTGAAAATTTTGGGGAATTATCTTATTGCATTTAATTTTTACTGGTTATTAACTTACGGTAGGCAAGTCTGTCACTCGTCACTCTTGGGAAACACACTGAATAATGAATTCATGACCTTTTTCTAGTGTACTGAAATGTCGTTGCAGCTTGATGTGAATATATTATTTTCATTTACATGTTTTTGAAAAGTCAAATAAAAATGATGAGTTTATATGGTTTATAAAATATTTGTGTATTTTGTACTTTATGATCCTACATTATATGGCTGCTCAAAATGAGAGAGAAGTTTGATTTAATGACACTCTCAGCTCATTTTATCTATGGTTATGTGGTGTCAGACATTTATATGTTTTTTTCAAATAACTGAAAGTTCCACATCAGGAAATAACAGTAATTTTCATATACATTTTGCATACTTGATCGTTATGCAATAAAACTACTTAATTGCAATGCCTTTAACTTTTCTATTTGAATGACGTATATGTTACACCAGAACACATCATACAACTCAGTAATTTAATGTCATTTAAATACAGGGATATTACTTAATTAAAGCTTTTAAAAACAGATGTGAAATTATCTTACATTCATCAGATATAAAGATGGAAATTTTACACCTAATACTTGCTACCTGTAGCTGCATACAAATGCTAAAGTACCCATATCATATTTCATTTCATGAATACAGACATGTTACTGTATGATTAGGAATGTCAACAATAATGAAATCACAACTCAATTGTTAAGTAATAAAACTACATAAATATTTGGTGACAAACTTTGTATTTCTGAAAATAACATTGCATTGTCAATAAAATGCACATATAATTATTAAAAAGAGTGAAACATTTAATGTTACACTCTTTTCCACAGAATATTTGTACAGGTTTTCAAATATGATTGAATACTTTAAACATTTAAAGTTACTTGTTACCTGAAGTAAAGGTAGACATGAAACCCATAAAGGTTTTATGTAATATAAATAATTTGGACATCCCATTAATTACACATGGTTAAAAACTAAGTTAATATTGTTACATATTTTTAAAAACAACATGCACCATTCTGCTATACTTCTTACAAACATGCTGATAATAATAATAATAATAATAATAATAATAATAATAATAATAATAATATTATTATTATTATTATTATTATTATTA
>JAUTBW010030001.1:0-18305 GCA_032361425.1 Peltospira smaragdina
TGTGTGTGTGTGTGTGTGTGTGTGTGTGTGTGTGTGTGTGTGTGTGTGTGTTGTTAGTGTACTGTATGAACCTCATAATATATCTGTTGCTCTAAAATGCAAGATGTTTTCAAAAATAAAACGCAAGCTGAGTAAGAGAACTTTTTGAACAATTAGTATCATGCTTTGTGGACGTAACAAAGGCATATTTCTGGCTAGGTATTACGGAAGAATGAAACGCGTAATTATGCTGAGTCATTAGTCATATTTACTTTCACGTGGGTTATCGTCATTATTTTATAACTCGATCTTATTAATGACATGACCGGTCAGAAACCAGCGAACCTAGAGTTGATGGCGTTAATTAGGCTTACTATTTCTGAAATCAGCACTATAAAAACTAGAGCTAATGTCGAATACCAAACTGGCTGGTAGGTGCTGGGTTCGTATCCCGGAACCGGCTCCGACCCAGAGCGAGTTTCTATGGACTCAGTGGGTAGGTATAAGGCCATTACACCCTCTTCTCTTTCACTAACCTCTAACACGGGTTGCAGCTCACTACTAATCACCTGTCATGGACATACAACTTAGGCTCCTGAGATGTGTGGCCAGGACAGGCGTGCACTATAACAACTTCCCAACACCACCACCACAACCGAATACTAGTACCCTCCTGTTTCGGACACAGGCGGTGACCTTGGGTGTCTGAACCTTGGGTGGATATAGACACGTAGATATATTTCCATGTCTCTGTACGAATACTACAGGAAGGAAATGTTCATTTAACGACGCACTCAACACATTGATGTACGGTTATATGGCGTCAGGCATATGATTAAGGAACCATGTATATATTTTAGAGAGGAACCCCGCTGCCGCCACTTCATGGGCTATTATTTTCGATTAGCAGCCATGGATCTTTTATATGCACTATCCCATAGACAAGACAGCACATACCACGGCCTTTGATACAACAGTCGTGGAGCATTGGCTATAACGAGAGATAGCCCTACGTGTCCACCATGTAGGATCGATCCAACGACCGACTGCACCGTGAGTGAACACGCTTACCATTGAGCTATCTCCCGCTCCACGACAAATTTAAGATACACGAGAATGACCACCTCATTACGTAGATGTTACTCTTTTCAATTTGCTGCTTATCTAGTAATAAGTTGTATATAGTGAACAGTGTTATAACGACAGTCCATAGATCAAAAAGTAATAACGACTATTTAGAATACTGCGGTGTGACGTCTTAAAATTCCGTCCACCGTGGTTGAAATAAAATGTCTTCTGAAATATCGAGGTTTATCTCGAGTGAATATATAATAATTTATAACAAATATTTAGAGAAATGAAATCCTGTAAAATTGTGCCTTTAATGTTAACTACGTGTTTTTGTTTTGTTTTTGTTTGTTTTTTTTTGGTGGTTTTTATTTTATTTTATTTTATTTTTTTATTATTATTTTTTTTTAAATAAATAAATATTAAAATAGGAGTATAAATAAATAAATAAATAAATAAATAAATAAATAAATAAATAAATAAATAAATAAATGGATAGAAATGTTGATTACTGCACATTTCTAACTCGGAGAAAGTGAATTCTGAAAACAAGCCATACCAACATATTCCATTCCTGTTATAATCTGCTACATGTTACTAGGAAACGAACGCTTGGCTAAAAGTGATGGGATGCCATGGCTATTCCCGCTCTGCTCGTCAATGAAATCCATGAGTCAGGTCACGTTGACTGGACCAGGCTAAGACAACAAAGGGAGAGAAGACGGTGGACGACAGAACAAAGAAAATTGACAATCGCTTAATTGGAAATTCGTCATTATACGTTTGAAAAACGTCAGCATTTCTTAGAGATACCCATAATAAATTTATATAATTTTTTATACCCCCCTCTGTAAATACAAATAATTATTAGTCACGTTGTTTTACAGATTCCGTACAGAATAACGGAAATAAAGAATGAAAGAGAAATAATCATTAATCATGTGCATGGGCATGTATGGGAGAGAATGCCTTCATCGATTATTTCCCGCCAATCGGCTTTATCACCGTTTCTGTCGGCTGCGTGTTTTAGCAGCAGCGAGAGCAGTATTTGTGTTTGTGCGAGTGATTCACGGAATGGTTGACCCCCAGTCTTGTCTCTCTCCCGCTGCTGGAGTGGCACCAACCGAAACACGTGGCTCCGTGTCGTTCGCTAGTTTGGTGTATGGTACCGCAATACATACACCCACAATCCACAGCCATTGATGGCGTTCTGAGAAATTCGTATTAATAAACGAAAAGTGAATCATTCCATTGAAAAAAATAAATTGATATCTCTCTAATGTTTGTTATTCATCAGCGTGGGGGAAATCCTTGGTTATCGACCTATCGTTCTTTGGGATAATTTTAGACTTCGGCTCGACAAGGAATGTAAGTCACGGTGTTTAACACACGCTATGCCTTGGCCGAACACCAGTCGTCCATTACGGACTACAGGAAACGGAACTGTGATCGAAATAATGGATTCTGTGTTTCTCTGGAGTCTAAGTTGTGGTTCATTCTAAGAGAACATGTCGACTATTCGCAGAGCGTACATGGAGCTATCCAGCGGGATTCGGGGACTCCGCTTACACAGGGAGCAGGCCCAATCCCAGCCCCAGTCCCAGAGTCCTACTTCATCTCTGTTAGACAGCCTGCATCGGACGTCTAACGGGGCCGCCGTGTCCACCACGAAAGCGTCCCGCTCTCCGAAAGCGGGCTTCGTCCGCAGACTGAAGGCGCTGAACGGGCGTGCAGCGCCGCAAAGCATTCAGGATTTACTGAATGACGAGAACTTCCTTTCCGAGTTCTTCTACTACTTTTCCGCAGAGGAGAGGGGCGTCATGTCCAGAGTGTGTAAAAAGTGGAAGAAAATCCTGTACCACCCTAAATACTGGGTGGACGTGACCCCGGTGGTGTATCTAAAGGGGTGGTGCAAGGACCCAACAGTTAGGCGACACTTCTACGAAAGTCTTCAACTCAGGGGTTTCGATTCCATCTGTCTGTTCGGCGCCAACGACGAGGACATTGCCGACTTCGTCAACAACTTCCCGCCGTGTAAAAAAAACCTCAGGTCCATCAGCATTAGGTGTTCCAATGTGACGGACATCGGGATAGAGACGTTCTTCAAGAAGATGCCTTGCATCCACAGAGTGGAAATCTCGGGCTGCAACGAAATCACAGAGACTGGTCTGTGGTCGTCGCTGAACCCCAAGATCGTGTCGCTGAGCATCAGTGACTGCATCAACGTGGCTGACGACACGATCGGAGCCATCGCCCAGCTCCTGCCGTGCCTGTACGAGTTGAACCTGCAGGCGTACCACGTGACCGACGCCGCCCTGGCCTTTTTCAGCGCCAAGCAGAGCTACAGCCTCAGCATCCTACGACTGCACTCCTGCTGGGAGATCACCAACCACGGCGTCGTCAACATCGTTCACTCCCTCCCCAACCTCACCGTGCTCAGTCTATCGGGCTGCAGCAAGGTCACGGACGACGGCGTAGAACTGATTGCCGAAAACTTACGGAAACTTCGTGTCCTTGACCTTGCATGGTGTCCACGAATCACGGACGCTTCGCTGGAATATATTGCCTGTGATCTGGGTCAGTTAGAAGAACTCGTGCTGGACCGGTGAGTTAGTGTAAATAATAGCAATCACTATGTAGACCTTTGAAATTTAATTTGTAATTTTATGGATATAGTAGGCAGGTCATATGATTCTAAAACTTAAGCTTTAATAAAGTTCATACTTGAATAAGGACAATTGTTAATTATTAAATAATAATAATGATGATGATGATGATGATGATGATGATGATGATGATGATGATGATAATAATAATAATAATAATAACAATAATAATAATAATAATAATAATAATAATAATAATAATAACAGAAAATAATAATAAAATTAAACGGAATAATTACCTAAATGACATGCTTGTATGAATTTTAAGACGTGTAACATATACAACACAGAGAAGCAAACCTGCAGCAATACAATTAGCTTTACCTGGAGGAACGGATCACTGACGCCAGAGACATCATGTTCTGGTGAGTAACCAGCCATTATTAAATTTTTCAATATCCGCACTAACTGTGGCACAAGCTGAAAAGGAGAATAACAAAATAGAAATAAATTATTAAACAACAATTTACATAAAACATTTAAAACTACACTGTTTAAAAATGAGAAAAATCCTAATATATATACCAATTTTTTTTCTGATATCATAATTTAATTTTGAACAACAAACTATTCATGCAACAATAGACACTTAATTTTTTCGGTTATAAAATCTCTTTAGGATCCATTAAAAAAAATTAAAGATCAATTTTAAACTACTGATTTTCAACTGAGGATAAACACAAATTTAACATTATCTATATATAATTTAATTAGCACTTATTACGATAAAATATTTTATATTACATTATAAAATGCTATATTTATGTAAACTATATGCTACCAATTTAAATAGCCACTTAGAAATGTTAATTAGAAAAGAAATTAGAACAAAGAAAAGGTGTCAGTAGCTATTTAACAAGTTTCAAAAATAAATAAGGTATATTAATAAAACCAAACCAAACCAGTGTTAGTACTAACATAAATATCAAATGTCTAATATCAAATGTCTGATTTGATACAAACTCAAAAACAGGTGCAATGTTTCTCATGAGTGAGACAAAACAATCTCATACTTTTAGAACTGGAGCCATAGAAGGTGATGTTATAACATATTGTCACTTAAAAATTAGTTAAAATGCAGAATACCTGAAGTTGCAACTTTCTTAATGTTTCGATCCTTCCATTTTATGTGTAATTTAGTTTTTTCCCACAAAAATTTAAGATGTCTAACATATTAACAGTAGACCCATAATAACCAATTCTATCAAAAACAATGGCTTGAATTTAAATAATAAATTTCCTATTTTTTAAGTTAAATGTTTTAAAATCAATTTAGTTTTTAAAAACACTATTACCACATCATTTCTTTTTAGTAATGATTAGAAAAGTCTTCAAAAATATTTTTACATAAAAAATCCAAAAACCAAACCAACACCACTAGGTTACTGTATCTCTTTTTAGTGGGATAGTAAGGGTCCAAGCTACAGTCTCTGGTATATATGTATTTAAGCATCTAATAAAATTAGATCATCATCTTAACTGCGTAATAGGCAGGGCACTACATTTATTTTCCTATGCTAACTTAGTCATGTCAAAAACAAAATCAAAACTGGGTCACAAAAAGTTTTATTATTATGATTTTTTTAATTCACAGAAACCCTGTTATAGAAATACTTGTCACCAGGATGAATATGAGAAGTGTACAACTTCAATTTTTTTTTATTTTTTTTTTAAATTAAAAATAATAATGATAATAATAAAAAAATAATAATAAAAATACCAGTGATAGTTTTATTTCATTGTAAATTATAGGTTATATGCAGTGATACTTTTTGGGGCTTAACACTTACTGTACTAACAAAAAGTGTATTCTCATCATTTGTTTTCACTGTTCATTGAACAGCCCTATTCTTCAACAAAGAAATTACAAGCTCGTATTTGAACTTAAAATTTTAATGAATAAGCTTTAAACCAAAGACTGTAACTTTAACAAATTTTAAATAAACATCATTCCTGAACATACCTATCCATGCCTGTACACATTTGCCCAAGCTTTTAAGTAGGCCCATGCCTGTACATACCAAACCATTCCTACATGTATGGATTGGACACATGCTTGTAGGTATCAACTATGCCCATGGGTGGGGGTTAGACACATGCAGTACATGCAGTATTAGTAGAGCAACAACTTACATTGTCACTAACCTTTCTGAAGTGATGCAGTGTGTCGGGACTCCGCTCACACATTTCTGTGATCAGACACACTGCCGTCAACAGAACACCTGCACAAAACACAGGATACAACATTTAATAACTACCAGTAATTTAAGTTTCAAAGGAATAAAGTAGATAATGTGAAAAAGTAACTATTACACGTGTATTTTCTACCTGAACAAAACACAGAACATAAATATCTAGTGAATGCTGATCTTCTATGATTTAAAGTAATAAAGTAGACCATGGGAAAAATAACTATAATTATGTGTGTTTTTTACCTAAAAAATAAATTTATCAATCATTTATGTTTCAAAGAAAGTATATCACGAAAGAGTATCTATTACATGTGTATTTTCCCACGTAACAAAATAGTAACCGATCATTTATGACACATGCATAGTAATAAAGTTTCAAAGTAATCAATGAGATCATGTGAAAGAGTAACTATTACTTGTATATTCTGTACTTGACCAAAACAAAGAACACAAATATTTAATGACTTTTACTTAATAGTTACCTTGAAATATATACATTTGATCTGTACCTAAATGTACCTTATATAATTGTGTTTCTGATCACCATATTTTATTGTGTGGCAGCAGTGGGTTGTCTTTTTATCATGATGGTAGTTACCCATGTCTAATGCCATCCATATAACCATAAGAAAAATTAGTTGAATGCATTGTTAAAATTGCATTGTCGATATTACTTGTTTTAACACTGGTTACTAATACAACAAGCAAGTACTACAGTACCTGAATTAGCCTTCGCTATCAAGGTATATGTGCTAAATACAAATTTGGCCATTTTGGTTAAGCGAGGCAGGTCTCCCTGTGAAAGAACACATATTAACATAGAGTGTTTGTATGTGATCTAGATAGTGATAGTAGCATAACGAGACTGGAATGAAGCACGCAAGTTGGACGTAACATGACTGGATCGTCTTCTCCAAATGTTTAAATAATAAAAATATTCTCAACATAGTAGCTTTAAATAAAAACCACATTTCTCTCTCTCCCACTCCTCAATAAGTAAAAATTAAAAACTGGTGATATTACTTACCATGGTTTTTCTCATTGAGCAGCGACCGTGTGGCTGGTATGTACATCTCCATGAGGTCAGGAACTTTGTGTATGATGCAGAATGCACATAGTATAGACTGAAATACACACACAAATAAATATGTTTTTAACCTCTACATATCAGTAACAGTTTTATGCCAGTCTGTTGTTTACACGTTTATCAATGATATGCCTATTGCCTATTGATTATATTTAAGTGTTGAGAACCCTGTTTATTTGTTAATATTTCACTGAGATTTTTTACTTCATTAAGTTTTAAAAGTATATTTTTGAAATATCTCAAAAGAATCTGCGTGGATTCTGTTGATGCTAATAGAATTTGAAGATTTGTGCAATTTTTTACTTTAAAAAACAAATTCTCATATAATACTGTTGGAGCATTGAATATTATCCATCGATTTATAAAAACTACTGTAAATCAACTAAGTTTTGCGCTATGAAAGTATTGCAAGCAGTAACTGTGTATACAACGTATTGCGATGTCAGCTTCCAGAACTGTTGTTTTAAGCCGCAATGCTATCTGCATTGTAAAGTGAGAGCTCAGGCCATGTGTGGTTTTAGCTTAATAGAAAGCTAACGTTTATTGCACACAAAAGACACACCATTTACTGTATTGCCTATCTACTTTTTGTTGTTTTCTTCATATCTTTCTGCTTTATTTACTTTGTTTTTTGTAATCATACTATTGTGAACATAAAGTATTGCGATGGTTAGTTCATCACAGTTTTCGCAGTACTTTGTTTCTCGCAAAACTTTAGTGATCTACAGTATTTAAAAAATAGATAACAGCTTACCTTTTTCTTGACGTATGCGTTTGAAGTTTTGATCATTTTCTCAATCTCCCCGGCGAGATCGCGACTCATCTCTGTTGAGCAGATCGCTCCAAGTGTACACAGAGCAAGACTCTGAACATACTGGGTTTGGTGACTCAGATCACTGGCAGAGAGAGAGAGACAGAGAAAGGTTTTATTTAATGACACGCTAAACTCATTTATATTTATACGGCCTACTATCAGACTTAGTTAGATATCATTCTGACCATGGGAAAAGAAATCTGCTGTTGCTATATAAACGATTTCTTCAAATTAGTAGCAAGGGATCTTATTAGACATATTTTTGTGAAATATCCCAGTCAACCTTGAAGCAACTGAACTTAATCTATGTTCTAAAAATTAGTTATGCTGCACCGAGTTACACTGAATGTCACAAATAACATTAAACTAAAACAACACAATTATAATGGCATCAGCATTGATTCATGACGATAATGCCCCAGGGCAATGCTGGACCCATTGACGGACAGGATCAGAAAAACCATGAGACAAAACCTATCATTATCATGCAATAGATTTCCCCTTTCTCTGTTTGTATTCAGTGAAATCAACTCATGATATTGCTAACTCAATACAGACGTTTTTTTGGTAAAATGCACTATGATTAATTATGCACTAAGATTAGTCATGTATTACAATGAATTATGTACTATATCAGTATACGACTTACTTTTTGAGTGAATTTGTCACCAGTAAATGCACATCCTGCCTCTCATCCAGTAACAACATGGCGCCCAGGTATCCAATGCGCTTGTCTGTGAAGCTGGGCGAGGCTATCAGCTTTAGACACTCCAGCTATGGACGTACACAACAGATTCGTAAGCATTTATTTATTGCACATACAGGGCTTGAATAATAGGGGGAAACGAAAATAGCTTAGCTCCTTTGTAAAACAAACTCTTTTGTTCACTTATGCCCACACGTACTGTGGAAAATGTGTATCCGGGGACTACTGCTGGGGTTGTTATCGCATTGGTAATGCGGTATTGAGCATTTTTAATAAAATATCTTACTATACCACTAAAATCTAAAACAAACTTATGTGCATGAACTATAGAGGAAAAGAAGCTGATGTTAAAATTTATATTGACACAACGTATTTGAACATATAAACAACTTTGATGCATTTTATTTAATGGGTTTGGGGAGTCTTTCAGGCTGTTGTTTACAAGAAATAGTTACCGCCTGGTAGACAAATGAATTGACTTGGGTTTTTGGTTTAGAAAAATGGTAATTTGTTTATGGGGGTGGATGAAATAATTGGATTTTAACCTTCTGACTACTACAGGCGAGATATCTTACCCAATGTCACGAAAGCCAAAACGCTGTTTGCCGATTTTAGCGTGTCCCTTTAACACGATTTCCCTGCCATTTTACACCAGGAAATATCTAGTATGCAAGTCCAGGCAACAGTGTTTACTGCTATGATTAAAAACAAAATCCTAGAAATTTTGATTTAAAAAACCGATTTTCTTTGGGTGTTTCCATTTGACAGTAATGGCAGAGCGTCACGATCACTTTGAGGAATTGATAGCCGACTGAACCATCTAATTTGATGGTAATATTGTTTTATGCACATTGAAACTTGTGATATGGCCAATGTACATTGAAGTTGGTCTTAAGAAAAAATTTGGAGTCAACAAAGTAGATGGATTATTAATAACAGATGATTTGCTGGACTGCTAGCTTTTAATGTACGTAAGAAAGCCGACTTTGTTGACTTTTTGCTCTAATTTGAACGTTTTTAACTGGTATAAAATGTAACCTAAACATGAAAAATAAGAAGTTACAAATAATTTGTACCAATTCACATACGAACATTATTTTATGTTTTTATCTAATTTTTTATTCAGTAAATAAGCGAAAACGTATCGTGCATCTACTAACAGGTGTTTTTTACAAAACATAATTCTGTAGTCAGAAGGTTAACAACTCATTACATGATTTAGGGAGTGTTCTGACTGACATAGACAGTGTCTTGACTTCATTGCTAATTCATTTTTACATTTTAGCACACAGGCCATTCTGCGGGTACTCTCTTTCCGAAAATATTCTTTACCTGTCCAAAATGGGCTGGATAGCCAAGCATGTGGATGTATAACAACTTGGCCACATTGCGACACCGATATGTGTTGTCTTCATCTCGGAACGAGTCTCTTATCATCGCACATTCTTTGTTCACAACGGACCTTTCATCCGCGGCAGTCCGGGCTGAACGAATCTCGCGAATCAGATCTCGGAGACGCTTGGGCGTTGGCATGACTGTAGAAAACTACAAAAATGATTTAAAACAAATATTATATAATGAAAACACTAACTAATTAAACTTAATGGAGCCCTTGGCCCAAAATATGATTAGATATCGGATTATCAAAATAGGATTAGACATAGATTTTCTATAATACACAAAGTAGTTAAATGTTTAGTATTTAGCTAAAAAAAAGTCATTTTAAATAAAACTTTAATGAAATTCATGGAAATGTAGTGTATCTTTGTAAGATGGCTAAATACAAGATTTTACCTAGGACATGTTTTGCAAAATAATGAAATAAAGAACAATTTTAGTGCAAGTGCATTGATAGCATAAACTAATTTTGAAGCTGAACTATTAGCTTATGCAAGGAAATCCTATTAAGCATATACCGTATATTGCCATGTATAACTATAAGCCGAGTTTTCAAGTCTCTGAATGTCACACAGGGGTAAGGGGTCGGCCTATACACGGAGTTGATAAAATCCTGTGTGTGAAATACCGGAAAACATCATTAACGGAAATAGGACACTATCGGGAATAGGTCATTAAAAAATACCTTACGTTTTGTGTAGTTTTCTATGCATCGACAATCCCTTACCAGTGTACATTTGTTTATTTGTCCAATATTTAATAGGTATCATGTACAGGAGCAATGCATTTATTTATTTCTTCAATAAACTTCATCAAAACATTTCACAAACAGGAAATGAGTAGCGTGGTTAAACCTCGATTATCAACTTCTTCACAGCTGAAGATTTAACTGACCGAGACTTAGCAATATCCTCTTTCCAGAATTTGTTTAAATAAAATCCTTGAGTTCATTTTGTAAATTTAAATAAAAATATAAAATGAAATAGATGATCTAATAATAATTATACTGAAGTTTTATCCATCAGTTTTGTCACTGATGCAAAATTACATTTGCACTGTGTGTTAAGAAACTTGTACGAGAGTAGCTCTTTATTATTATGGGTTCATTAGGTCTAGGTAAGTAACAAAACATTATCGTACATTTTGTAATTGTAGGAAGATTTTGTTCGTGTTTTTTTCACCTTTATGCATACTTTGACCACTTTAAGTACCAATGAAATACTAATACAGTCCAGTGAAAGAGCAGTTTTTTGTCACTAACGATGACAAAGTTGGGTCGGCTTATACATGGTGTTAAGACTTTCTGTACCAGATTTAAAGTGGCAAACTAAGGGGTCAGCTTATACACGGAGTCGGCTAATACACAGCAATATACAATAACGAAAACCAAAATCTTAGTTTTAATAATGAAAATAGAAATCTTCAGTTCATATATTAATTAATCATATTAAGTTTCTAATTCTAAGTTATATGATATCTATGTAAGCATATTTATAATAAGCATAATATGTATGTGCATTTAAAATAATTGTACATGATAATACTGTGTCAGTATACTGTGCATAATGGATTGGGGTGTGGGTGGCATCAGTGAAAAATGTATTACCTATTTTTACATGCTATTGCTAGGTTGTTCCAAGCAGTTAAAAGCATACTGTCACAGAATAAAGGCCAAAGTACGACTTGAAAATATATACTGGATTTGTCCTGAAATCACATTTATCAGTGTATTCCGTAACTGAACTATGGTCGTGGTTCATAACTTTAAAAAAAGAAGATAATAATGGCTATTTAGATTATACTACAATGATGTCCACCAAGCTTTAGATAATAAATAGTATGTCTTCAGTAATACCACAGCAAGGTTCATTTCAATTTATAATCAATATTTTAAAATACAGTCCTGTAAATCTGTGATAATATGCCTTTAAAATACATTAGGAAACAACAGTCCTTATTTACTTTTTTTTTTTAAATAGTAGGCCTACCTAAGTAATATGCATTTAAAAAATAATAATAAAAAAAATATATATATATAAAAAGTGAAATAATGTTAACTTGTGTCATCGAATTATTACGGATCCATACATAATGCTAAGGAAGGACATTACTGACAGTCAGTAACCATTCACCAATTGTTATTTTGTTTATCCATCTCCAAAAGCATATTATATACAACTAAAACCGTTAGTTGTTGCAAGTAATGTATGTATGTATGTATGTATGTATGTATGTATGTATGTATGTATATTATATTATATTATATTATATTATATTATATTATATTATATTATATTTCAAGAGCATTTTCAAGCTTGGAAGTCACTACCAAAAGAATATGGCCACAATACCCTTCTATCTGACTAAAATGTGCCATTCTCTTGAGAAATAACAATGTCCTCTACTTTTTTCATAAACAAATTTAAATTCAAACTCACAGAATTAGTCTACTTTTTAACTATTTAAAAAATTGTATAAAATTATTAATTTGTTGACATTATGCTTAGATTACTATGCACAGCCAGTTTAGCTTACAATTACACTGTCTATTTACCATATTTTAACACTAGTTACTTATACAACATACAAGCACTAAAGTACCTGAATTACACTGAATTACCTGAGTTAGCCTTCGCTATCATCAAATGCTAAATTTTGCCATTTTGTTTAAGCAAGGTGGTCCCCCCCCCCCCCAATATAGAACATACACTAACAGAGCGTTTGTATATGACCTAGATACCACTTGAAGTAGAATAAAATAATAAACTCAAACTGGTAGAAATTAATTAACAATATCATGCCATCATGGCAACATTTTAACAGAAATAACATTAATTAATATAATTTGTCATTTAACAGCTGACTGCATTGAATTATAATTATTTAAGAAGGTAGTTTTAGGTGACAAGCATATCTGTAACCCCCCAAAAATGTCCTCAATCTAAGCAAGTAAATAAATAACAAAAGCAACAACCAAACAACAAAATCATTGGTCAGTTGTGTAAACTGGCATACAAGCTAAGTCATTAATTGTATAATATGTTAAATATTGCATGGATATATACTGCATTATCTAAGAATAACAGTGTCTGAGGTCACAAATAGCAGCTTTATATTAGATACTACATGGTCATCTCATTAATAATGTTTTAAAAATTATATTATGAAGTATTCTGGAAAAGACCTGTATACCTTTTTAACAACGTAAGTATTAAAAAACAAATTATAAATGGTAGTTAATTTAACAAGAATGTTTAATAAAATAACTAAAAAAAAAAAAAAAAAAAAAAAAAAGAAAGAGGCTAGATACATGTAATCTATGTGAGTGGTTATTTTTTTTCTTCACATTTGTGATTACACCTTATGAGCATATATACAACATACCATCTCCAAAGAATGATGAAAACCTAAAAGAAACCAATTACACACACATTATGAAAAAACCCACAGTGTTAAGGAATAAATTGCATATCTGGGGGGAAAAGAACAGAAATACATGTAAAATACTTCCTGAATATGATTGCTTGTCTTTTAACTCTTGCTAGCAAATATTTTAATAATTAAAATACTAATTACTGTTTAATTGATTATAATGATTTATCCATTACTAGTCAATTTCGGTCTTTAAACATTTTATAAAAAAGAATGTAATTAAATATTTTAACAATTTTGTGAAGCAGATATAGTTTTTATTCTTCAGTATAAGCAGAGCATATAACATATTCCAGTCTTTAAAAGCAAAGCT
The DNA here is from genome assembly GCA_032361425.1 of Peltospira smaragdina. NCBI lineage: Eukaryota > Metazoa > Mollusca > Gastropoda > Neomphalida > Peltospiridae > Peltospira > Peltospira smaragdina. Next base: position 13,656 of record JAUTBW010030001.1, read on the forward strand.
TGAAAATAATGGCTTGAAAATGTGTTTAACTAATTTCTAAAGGAAAATACATATTAAACAATTAAATGTAAAGACCTAATTATTTCAACTATGTCCAGACATCTTTATATTTAAAAAAAAGAAGGTATTTCAATGAGTAGAAGTGACTTCAGTTTAACTTTATGGGCAAATTTAGAAATATATTAATATTAAAGAACTTTTAAAAATTAGTTTTGAAATATTTGTTTAGCGTTAGGATGATTTAATGCAAAAACATGACACACTTCAAATGGGTTTATTTTTATATTCAAACCTCTATTCACTGCAATTGAAAGTTAAATTAGTAAACGCCTACTATCTAGGTCTAGTTCTTCCTGTTTAATATTTTAAGCTGTGATCCAATGTGCAAAATACCTGTAGAAAATGATTCATAGAAGCTAAAGAAAAATAAATTTGCGCTATGCACATTTCACTAAAAATGCTTATCTGCATGTCAGTTGACTTTACATATTATACAAACTAAAATAGAATTTGGTGACCATGATTGTACTGGAATACAAATTTGCCAAAGAGCTCAGTAGAAAATTGTTATTTTCAATAAGCCACTGTCAACTGCTTTCTTACCAACAGTATACCCGAACTCTAAAATAATTCTTAATAAGTTCAAGAACCCTAATTTTGTTTTAGTTTATTTGGATAAACTAAAACTGAATCTGGCTAACACTCTACCAAACTAGCAGAATTGCTAGTTTTACAGTCTAGCTTAAACCCTGTTTAAGATAAATATTTTTAGTTTTTCTGAAAGTGGATGCTCGAAGTGAAATAGCTAGACATCTGGTTATCCTACAAACCCCCCACCCAGTTTCTATCAAATCAATGCTTCAATTACCATGTCTGCTTAGCCTTACATATGATTATGGATCATTATAAATTGTCAGTACTCATTTCTGTTGAGAATAAATATTTTAAGTAAATGACAGTTATTGGTTGGCAGAATTACTGCAATTCTTTTATAAAACGTCAATGGCACTGTCATTTCTGTCATCCCGAGGCACAGCCTAGGGAGTTAGGTAGGTGTGTGCAGATGAATGGTGCAGATGTGTCGGTAACGATTTACCTTCTATACACTAGAATGACAATTCAGACAGACATCCAAATAGGATCTAATGAACTATTATATATTCCGACAACTTAAAAACACTGTACAAATTTTGTTGATTAAATGATCGGTAGAATATATTGAAATTTTCCTCTATTCCACCTTGGTACCTATTAAAGATGGCTGTCACGACTGTAAAGTGTCACCATTGCGCGTATCAAATATAGTGCGTAATATAAAATCAATTTATTTCTATATTTCAAAACAAATAAGAGTTTTATATAATAAGCTTTATAGTTATGTGACACGAGATGCTTCTACTAAGTTTATACTTTTATTCATGCTTATTTTGTATTTTAAATATTGTACAGCGAAATAATAAACAATTCGAAAGTAGTTCGCACGACCCGTGGCAAGTGGTTATGACGTCACATCCTATGAGGAAATACTAATGGGAAATAACTCTTACGAACAATTATGTATGGCCATTAAAAGTATTGCTTAGGTATTTCAATGTGAAGTGCTTTATTTGATTTTTATTTATTTGTAATAAATATTAATAATTAATCGAACTCTGGCATATTTTCATAATTATGAATTTAACATAATAATAATAATAATAATAATAATAATAATAAATAATAATAATAATAATAATAATAATAATAATGCAGAAAATAGCATAAACATTTCATGGTTTAATTCGTATAGTGTTTCATTCCATGTATTTTGTATGTCACCTAAACTACTAGAACGTTTTGTGTCGACTAACTAGTGCCAACATTTTTATAGAAAATGTACTGACCCCCCCCCCCCCACACACACACACACACACACCTTTGGATTTTGATCAGGATACGGCTATGGCTGTTAGTCATAATTAAATCTGTAAATATCAACGCATGCAGAAATAGGTGACCTAAAGAAATGAATGAATGAATGAATGTTTAACGACACTCCAGCACAAAATAAAAATCGGCTGTTGGGTGTCAGAAAAAAGGTGTAAAATAAAATGATTAAAGGGAAAAAAATTAAATGTAAAAACACAGTGTATAGAGCAGTATAAAATATCACAGTCTACAAAAAATAATTTACAATTTGGAATAAAAACAAGACTTTCAAAAACCTCAATATAAATTCAGGGTTCCACCGTATCATTTTTGCCAAATATATCTTTCCTTATTTCAGCAAGATGACTGCACTCCACCAAAATGTGGCGGACCGACAGAATACACCGAGCCTAGTGGTGAATGCGCCCACTTAATACGCAATCGATATGAGATTAATCACCGTTGGGTAGCTACTAGGATTTTTCCGATTAAAATTATTAAATATTAAAACTCTGGCTTACCTCTAAGATAAGGAAAATATCCTGTTCCAGGAATCCGAGACATTGGAATTTACTGAATCTAAAGGTGGCTAAATTAGCCCACAATGTGATGACTGCATACACATAAATCTATGAACATGTCAGGCTATCCAGACCTTGCTTTGATAAAATATCCCATTTATTTAACTGCCAATCTTACGAATACAGAGATTTGACATCCAAATAAACCACATTTAGCTGGGTATTAGACCACTGGTTATTAGACATGATTAAGAAGTATGTTAACAGTGTTCAACCAGTATATACTTCACTTTTGAGAAGCAGTTCATAGGAACAGTTTGTACTGTCATGTCCTCATAAAACACTCATATCCAAAATATCACAATGTACCGGTACCATTATGCACAGATATTTATAAGCAATATTGCAGTATTGAGCACATATCCCCAAGGTACACTGTAAGCAGGTAATCAAGTGTAATATTCCACATAACACAATCAGAATAATGGGTTTCTTTTTTTCTTCTTTTTTTTACGATATCATTTGAAACTGGTGCCATATGTTTAAAAGCAATGGTTGCGATAAATATTGAAAGATATGAAATAAACTTAATAAATATAGAATAAATTGGTGAACAGTCAATAACTACATTAAATAATCATTAATCATTTTCTTTGATATGTGCGTGAAATAGAGTTTTGTGAAATTAAACAGTTAAAGTAACAGAAGTATTGAAAAGCTAGTTTCCTCTGAAAATTGTATTCTATAAATCATGATTAAATTCAAGTTTTAAAAGCTACATTACCTAGTAAATTAATTTATATGCAGATACGCCTGTCCATCTCCACAATGAATAAAAGAACAAATAAAATAAAGTCAATAAACAGCTTTTCATGAAAACCTGTTCTTCAAGAATGTAAAAATCCAACAATTTATAAATAATCTGAACGATATTTTAAGATATATTGTCACCCATTTACTGAAGAAAAAAAATACACTTTAACTTACACAAACTGCATTGTAGTAAAATATTTTAATAGAAAAATTATTATTACTGGTCTGTTAGTTATTAATAATTTGACAAATTAAGTAAGTAATAGGTTCACAACAATTAAGTTTTCACATCCACAGAACAAAATTGATGCAGTTTATTTCTACTAACTGTTTTCGCTTGATCCATTAAAATGTAAAACTTCTTAAAAGTAATAGTGACAACTGTAACAGATTAAAAAAAAGTATCAATAAGTATCAGCAACTATTTTCCCCAGCACACCATAAACAAAGTAGCACATCTACATAACACGAAGTAGCACATCTACATAACACAAAGTAGCACATCTACATAACACAAAGTAGCACATCTACATAACACGAAGTAGCACATCTACATAACACAAAGTAGCACATCTACATAACACAGTTCCTGTTGCTTAATGAAGCCGAGTATTCAAAACATGTTAATTAAGCCTTAACGATCATTAATAACCAGGTGATAAGGTAGGTAATCAGGGAAGACGTCACACCACTGTTTCCCCTACTAGACGTTGTTTTGCATGTCTAATTCATACAGGCTTTTTTTCTTTTCCTAGTAATTAAGATATTTGTGTGCACTCTTCCTACACTAAATAGTGGGCTTGTATTGTGCTGGACTGACTGACCCTGTGAGAGTGTTTAACGCTAGGGCGTGTGTGCTCTGCTGGACGCCTAACTTCCGTAATGAGGACTTTGTGTAACAGACACACCGCTACTGGACTATGGGTCAACACTGCTACACACAATACAGGGAGGTGCTGGGTGTTACGAGTCATTTTGTTTACATAAACACAAGGGTGGAGCACAATTTTAGTTTTCGTTTAGGAGCATACATAGCCCATGTAACCAGTGATGTCATTTGGAATAAAAATAGCAGGTGATAATTAAGTTGTAGTGGTAATTAATCATTAAGTGGTAAGGCAGCAAGATTGTAAATAACTAGTATGGTATTTAGGTAATTATTATGTAGCTGTATTAATGTCTGTGACAGTCAAGAGTTCTACCTGATTATCTCAGGTGGGGGGGAGAAAGAGAGAGTGAAAAAGAGAGAAAGAGAGACAGAGAGAGAGAGATAGACAGACAGAGAAAGAGAGAGAGACAAAGACAGAGAAATAAAGATGTTTTATTCAACATATTTAAAATAATAATAATAATAATAATAATAATAATAATAATAATAATAATAATAATAATAATAATAATAATAATA